>JAJJMA010210399.1:0-25105 GCA_023529015.1 Papaver nudicaule | reverse complement strand
CGCCATGGCCTTGGCCTCTTGGCCAAGGCTGATTTTTGTGGATCCATGGTGACTCATGGTTTGTGGTGCCATGCTATGTGGCGTTTATGGCTTTGGCATCTAGCCAAGATTGACTTTGGGGCATCCTGTGCCTTAGTCGTGGTGTGAGTGCTTATGCTACAACACACTTGAGGTCATGGCGTGTTTATCCATGGTATGCTAGACCATCCTGAACTTGGGATTAGGTCCGCTTAGGCCTGCTTAGGCTGATGTATGCCTCTCAGAGAGCTCTGGACCGGCCTGGAGCTTCAATATTTCCGAGGTTTGCATTAAGACTCGTATGTTGAGTCGTATTAAGAGGAAATCCATGAGGATGCGTCTCTGTTGATTCTTCACCGTGTACCATTGAGCGACCTGGCTCTGAGCAGATCAATGAGTTTAATATGTTGGTGAGATTATTAGTACTGCTCTATGATGTTACCCTCCCCACCGAAGTTATAAGAGAGAGCTCATAGAGAGTTTATTCGGCTCATGGAATGGGTTGCACTCTGAGCTATAGAGATGAGCCTGAATAGGCGATTGCCTTTAATAAGACATGGTTTCGAGAGTGTTTTGACAATCTTGTCTCTCTCTCATTTTTCACCATCTACAGGACCTCACTTGTCGGCTACATCTTGCAGGGTCGCTTTCACAAATATAGGACATCGAGGTAACACATCGAGATGGAATCACAAGCTGGAACTACACTACACCCTGTTTATTGCAACTCAATGGTACATTCCAGAAAAAGCATCAGCTCACGAAGAAACGTAACAAGGAGAATACACAAAATAGACGGAGATGGAAAAGAGATAATGGTAGTTGAGGAAGCAAGGAAATTTGAGCCCTGGCAGTTAGAACCAGTATTTTTATCAGCAGAAGACATTCCCGAAGACAGTTCGAGCAACACTCCTTTGGTGATAACTACAATCGTAAACGGAGAATCATTATAAAAAATATTGATTGATCCAGGAAGCTCCATCGATGTTCTCTTCGGAGTAGCTTACAGGCAATTCTTTAAAGTTACCCCACTGCTACCATCCGACTACACAATCTATGGGTTCAACGGAAGAGCTTCGAAGCCAAAAGGAGACGTATATTTACCAATCTACGTAGGATCGATGACACTAGATTGGTAAAGATACGTTTCTTTTTGGCTTTTAAGCTCTGCCGTTGAAACCACATTTTGTGTTCTGGATATTGAGTCACTGTATAACGCTATATTGGGACGACCATGGTTGCACGGACTCTTGGGGGTGGCTTCGACGTTGCATCAAAAACTCAGGTTCCCAACTCCTTTGAGCATAGGCGAAAGCAAGGGAGACACCACAGAGTCACAAACATGTCATGAGAAGGACATCGAGCAGAGGAAGTATGCGAGGCGTAATCGAAGGGAATGTCGAAGACAACAGAAGGTGGAGGTAATCGAAAAGGAAATTAATCAAGTTATCAGGGGAAACAACGAGGCAAACATAAAAGAAGCTCCGATGGACCGCAGCCCGATGAACAAAGAAACACCAAATTTTACGCCAGCAGAGCCTACAACAGACGTAAACATTGGAACCATCGAAGAACCAAAGATCGTGAAAATTGGAACGCTAATGGGAGAAGCACATCGACTGGAGTTGGAGAATTCGTTAAAAGAATATGCAGATGTATTTGCTTGGAGGATGAGCGAGATGCCAGGAATTGACCCAAGCTTAGCATGTCATCACTTGGACATCAACCCCTCGGTATGACCATTCAAGCAAAGACCAAGGAAGCTCGCAGACGTATACCAGGAGGCAGTGGAATCCGAACTCAGATGATTGCAACAGGAATTATTAAGAATATACAATATGCATATTGGATTTCGAACATGGTTATAGTTCCGAAGAAAAACAAAGGAGTACGAATCTGCATCGATTTCAGCAATTTGAATAAACCATTTCCTAAGACCCACACCCACTCCCAAGCATAGATCAGATGGTGGATGCTACAACAGGCCACGAATTGCTAAGTTTCATGGATGGCTACTCTGGATACAATCAAATCCCTCTAGCAGAAGAAGATCAAAAACATACGTCATTTATAACAACCAACGGGCTATTCTGTTACACTCGAATGCCGTTCAGTTTAAAGAACGCCGGTGCCACGTACCAGAAAGCTATGGAAAATATCTTTCGTCCTTGGTTGAAGAAGACGGTCGAATCTTGCGTAGATGATATGCTGGTGAAAAGTAAGAAGGCAACAACTCGTGTGGAAGATTTGCGAGAGATATTGGAGAAGATGCGCCAAATCAACATGAAAATCAATCCCGCAAAGTGCATATTCGGAGTTACCTCGGGAAATTTCTTAGGTTATATCGTTACGAAAACTGGTATCGAAGCAGACCCATTGAAGGTACAAGAAATCTGATATACGCCCTCGCCAACAACGGTGAAAGATGTACAAGCACTAAATGGGAGGATAACAACCCTAAGAAGATTTATTGCTCGATCCTCGGATCGATGTAAGAATTTCTTCAGCATTATGAAAAAGGGGGAAAAGTTCATATGGACAGACGAGAGGGAAGCTGCATTTCAGGGAATCAAAAATTACTTAGCAAGTTTACCAGCCCTGTAGCGACCAGAGAAGGATAAAGACTTAAGGCTCTACATAACAGCCAATTTTGATGCCATTAGTGCAGTACTCGTAACCACAAGAGAAGAAGAAAAACCGGTATATTACATCAGCAGGACACTCTTTCCAGCGGAGAAAAACTACACTAAATTAGAACAACTCATACTAGCATTGGTGGTGGCAACTCAAAAACTTCGAACATACTTCCAAGCTCATTGAATCATTGTACTAACTAAAACACCCATCAAATCAGTTATTTAAAACATCCAGGCAGCTGAAGGAATTGCAAAGTGGAACGCTCAAATAGGCCAATATGATGTGGTCTACGAAATTCGTACGACACAAAAATCACAAGTTATAGCTGCCTTTCTAGCCGAATTCCTTGTCGAAAAAGAAGACGAAGGAGAACCAATACTAGGCATCGAGGAAGAAGATGGACCATTAGACCTTTTAGACCCTCGGCGTTTGAAGTATTTATTGATGGATCAGTAAACGGAGACGGTCATGGAGTTGGAATAGTGTTCACCTCGCCAGAAGGAAAACAAACAATATATGCACTTCGATTGGAATTCAGGGCCACGAATAACGAGACAGAATATGAAGCAACGGTTCACACTTTAAAACTCATGATAGAAATGGAAACTCAAGAGGCAAGGAAACCACAGATTCTCAGCTCGTAGTCAGACAACTCGATGGCAGTTACCAGTCAAACGATTCATTATCAAAATACAGGCAAGGTGATTAATGGCAAAAATTCCACATCTAAAAATACGACACATATGCAGGAAAGATAACAGTCATGCGGACGCTCTGGCATTTATTGCCTCAAAACTGAAAAACCCAAGCATCATCTCTATCGAGATTGGAAGAATGCAGAAATCATCTATCGAGGACGCAAAGGAGGTGCTCGTAATGGTAATTCAAGACGAAGTCGAAGACTGTAGGGTACCAATAAAATAGTCAGCAAATTAGCAAACTACAAAATCCTCGATGGAGTCCTATATCGGAAGTCATTCTTGGGTCCACTACTAAGATGTGTTCATCGAATAGATGGTGTCGCACTAATGACAGAACTACACAGCGGACATCGGTGAAGCAGGAACTCATAGTGGAGCAAAAACTCTAGCCCATAGAACCAAAGCTCAGGGGTGTTATTGGCCTTACATGCACGCCGACGCAAAGGACATATCTCGAAGATGTGACCCTTGCCAAAGATTCGCCAAGAGGATCCATGCACCAGCAAAAAATTTAAACTCGGTAATAAGCTCGTGGCCCTTCGCCAAGTGGGGGGTCGATATTGCGGGACCTTTCATTCCAGTAATAGGACAACGAAAATACATTATCGTGGCAACTGATTACTTCTCGAAATGGATCGAAGCCAAAGCGCTGAAAAATCACACTGGTCGAGATGGCTTCACTTTCTTTTGGAAAAATATATTTTGTCGATTCGGAGTCCCTGTTGAGATAGTGTCGGATAATGCAGAAGAATTTTTAAATGCTGGTGTTTGAGAATTGCTAAACCAATACAATGTAAGACTGGGAACTTCAACTGATATATCCACAAAGCAATGGCCAAGCATAGACGACCAACAAAATAATCGGGGATAATCTGAAGAAAAGGGTCTTACCTCACAAAAAGCAATGGTGCGAGCACCTACACAATGTACTATGGGCATTTCGAACATCTCGAAGGGAAGCAACATGGATGACTTTATTCCACCTTACATATGGAACAGATGCAGTACTCCCCACCGAAATTATGTTACCAACGGATAAATACAAGTCATGGGAGCAGAACCTCACAACCGATTTAATATATAGAAAGCTAGATGATCTCGAATAGGCTAGAGAAGACGCCCTGCAACATATCACTAACTACCAGCAAGGACTAGCTCGAGGATACAACAAAAAGGTCATCGATAGGGAGTTCCATCCAGGCGAGTTGGTACTACGAGAAATCCCACCCTACCAAAAAGGGAACGCAGGAAAATTAGAACCAATATGGGAGGGACCCTTCAAAGTACAGCAGGTAGCAGGGAAAGGGGCGTACAAGTTGATCGATGAAGGCGGAGTGGGACTCGGAAACGCATGGAATGCGAAATATATACGAAAATATTATTCATAAAAATAATGTACTTCGATGTCATACTTCGAATAAAGAATTACTCCACACTTCGATATACTGTATCTCGAATCAAACTCCAGATCCTATTTGATTAGGCAAAAGTCCTACTTGATTAGGGCCTCGATGCCATATAAACAAACGGGCCATGATGCCATATCTCCCCTAGTGCCTTAACGCAATGAAAATAAAGGCCTTGACGCCAAGGCCCTGATCCCAACCACTATAAAAAGTCCTCGAGCAGTAGGCACATAACTGAGGTACATGTAGCCGTAAGGGCCCTACGAGCTACATGACAGAGTCCTCTACCCACAAGATACCCCGTTAGCGGTGGGTACTTTGCATCGAAGCTACATAAGCTAGAGGCATTTGGACCAACTACTGTACGACCATGAGGACCTCTCTTTTGAGGCGTCGAGGGGATAATAAATGGGATTAACATCTGCCTTTAGGATGGAACACTAAGGAAGCTAAATATCTTACGTTCACGGGAATGATAAGTGAGTTACGCAACCAAGGGACTTCCTCCGAAAAATCGAATATAGCCTCGAGGAGGGGCAAGCGAGAACAGAGGAGTCGAACTCCAGGTCGCGATAGGAGAACAATACCATGTCTAAGCTCCAGCCTTGACCTGCACTCCCCCATCGTGCTACTTTATTATCGAGACCCAGCAGATAAGATTCTTATTTTACTAAGGATAAACGGGTTTTCATGACACCACCATGTCCTCTCGGAAGATATTTAATATCTTCGATACCCACCTAACATACTGAGGCAAAACGGGTACCTATGTTATCGATAGCCAGTGTATTCTTTAAACCAGGCAAGTATCTCAAAGCCTTTGGGAAGGGTGATCTGTAAGCCCCCACTAGCTTGATTTACTGCCTCCCACATCGAAGTAAGCCCTAGAGTTGCACTCTAAGTAACCTTATGAGCCTAGAATCCGTAGGGTAAACTTCGTGCCTGATCACGAGTTACTTGGCAAGCAATATATCAAAGAAAAACAAGACAAGATTATGAAAACAACGACAACTCCATTAAGCAAGTTCCGAAGAGAGAAAAAAACATATGCTCGATGATACATAGTTTACAACACAAAGCAAAATAAACAGCGAAGAAATAATATCGAAAGCTTTAACGGTACAATTCAAAACACATAAAAGGATAAAAAGATAACAGAAGGAATGTAACATCTTTTATGCAGTATCTTTAGCAATCTCCTCAACATGGGCATCACCAGTTTCAGGAGCATCTTCGGCATCATTGTGACGGTTTGATTCTCAGGTTCAGTACCTTTACCAACACCATCACCACCAGTTTCAGCGACATTTTCCAAAGACTCCTCTCTTGGCTCTTCGGCTTGAACCCTCTCATTTTGATTCTCCTTTTCCTTATCCTCCAATATACCACTTCCTTCATTTGGCTTCTCGCCCCCTGTCATATGCACATCCACCACCACTTATTCTCCAATCGGCTTCTCACCCCCTGATTCTTCCACCACATTTTCCTCCCCATCTCCATTATCTTCTTCACCACTCTCGTCAGCAATCTCTTATTCGCCCACTTCTTCGTCGGACTCCTCGTTGCTAGTCCTCTCTTATATCATCTTCGCCACTATAACTTGAACCTCCTCGGGAGAAATCAATTCCTTGTCGGACTCCAATTTAGCATCAGGGTCATTTATCCCATTAGGGTAATACGGTGGCTTCATCCAAAAACTAGTAAACAACTCACGAGTGTGACAACGGCTAAACAAAGTTGTTCTCAAGGATTCTTCATCTATGTGTTGATTCAACGAAGCAACCTGCCCTTTAAGGAAATTGATCTCTTCATCCTTATCATTCAAAGCAGCATCACGACTCTTCTCAAATAGAGCAAACTCCTGCTCTTTATTCTTCAGCTGCAATTCCAGCTTCGAAACCAGTTCCGATTGAGTTTTTAAGTTTGCAGAAAAGGTATCTCGTTCACCAGTAACAATTTCGAGCTGCTTTCCCAAATCGACCACATTTTTTGTTTTCGAACAATAAAATATCAGCTCTAACAACAAGCAAAACAAAATCAAAGAAACTGTTAACCCATCGTTATTTTACCCTTGTTCTTCACAAGCTCATTCAAAAGATCATCCTTCCCATGACGTAAGTTCAACAACTCCTCGTCGAGACGAGCAATCTCCTTTCCTTGTGATCTGGAAAAATTCAACATGTACATGCCATGGTGATAACCCTGCGAAGAAAATAACACGTTATTAAGCAAACAACAGAGGCAAAAATAAACTGCAACAATCAAAGAAACATACTTACCCCTTCAAGGAAAGCCTGGTGTTTGGTCCATTCCGAGTCTAGGGTCTTGCTATTCCAAACTCTAGAAAAAGATTGTGAAACAAAGGTATCAAGAGAAGAATCGAGTTGACGCTTCGAAGGATCCTTGGCATAAGCTTTCAGGTGGTCAGCAATGTCCTGGGAGAAAGGACCAGATCGAGAGCACGGCTCCATAAACTTCTGAATTTCCTCATCGGAGTAGGATCTGTGGGAAAAGCTTATAGGAACCGAAGCACCACCAGAGGAAGGTACGGATTGCCGTAGTTCGGAAGCATCAATCAGCTGATAGTTAGTACCATACAATTCAAATTCAGCGGCTAAGGCAGCTGAGGCACCCATGGTGGCAGAGGCAGCAGGCTTCTTTGTTGAATCACCGTCATTTCGAGAAGCTTTCGGCAACGATTTCTTCGAAGGATGTTCGAGGGGAGAACCCCCTTTAACTTTTTTCGATCGATGAAGGACATCCTCATCATCCTCGGTTTCTTCATCTTCAACTTCCTCAATGGCAACATTCGAAGGGCCTCTACCTCTTTAGCAGCAGCCCTCGTAGAGTATCTCTTCGAAGCAGCCACTTTCGAAACAACCGCCTTAGGTCTGCTCTCTTTCCCCATGCCCCCTTCCCCAACTTTCTTACGTTCGGGATCTCAAATACAAAACTCCATCAACCCCTGAACACCCCACCTCGACCTGCTGGAAAGAAGTCAATTCGTCAGGAAACAAATAGAGGCAGGTATTCATACCCATAGCATAACTGAGGCAGGTTATGTTTCTTACTGACCACTTGCCCCTTTCCAGCATTGGCTTGTTTCGACTGTCTTTTTCTTTTCTTCGGATCTTCACCATGTTCCTGGTTCTGCATTATGTTAAGTCTTTCTTGTTCCTTCTAAGAAACAGCACGGCATAATAATATAATTTCAGAAAAACAAGGATGCTAAAAGTAAAGTAGCATACCTTTGCTTTATAAGTGGCAATTTTATCTTGAGATTCGTTCTTCTCCTTCTCAGAGAAATGCATCTTATAATACTCAACAATTGGGAATGAATGGCGGCTCTCGAAGCTTGTTCGTTCAATCTTTTTTTCTTCATCAGCATAGCCGAAAAAAATAGGGCCCTCGATAAGTACAGCCTTCGTAAACCACACATCATCATTCGAATGGCGAAGAAGTCTATTCGTAGTAGACTTGGTGGGGTCTACGTCATCAAGAACATGCGCCACGTTCAGCACCTTTCCGAACCTCACCCCCCAGGGAGCAACCTCCTTTAGCAAGCTTTTTTCAACCTTGTAATGCTTAAAGAAATTATCGGTGGTCCAAAATTCAGGACGTTTCGAATCCTCCGGGAACTCTTCGTAATAATCTGATCTACCTTCCGAGCGAGCCACCCATTCACTAATCAGCCGAACGGAATTACCAGTTAACTGCATCACGCCACGAGGAGGAACGATTCGAGAGTAAATCTCGTAAAACAAGGGATTTTTGGGATTATACAAAGGAATGGGAAGTTCATCGCCCAACTGCTCACCGGTAACTATAATCCGTCTGTTGTTACAACCATGCTTAAGAATAAGCTCAGGGGATAAGGTAACATTTGTATCAAACTCTGTACAAGGGAAAAGCTTCATATTGAATCCAAGAAGCCCGACCCTGTCTTGCCAACTGAGTTTGGGATCCACTACCTTCGCTGGAGAAATCTTTCCTTCATGAACGACGTTCTTCTTAGGGGCCTGGATATAGCAGCAGAAACCCGAAAGGGAAGTCAGTACAAATTAAAAATTAAGAAACTATCGCAGAGAAAACAGATCCAAGAAAAACTTACCATGATTTAAAAAACAGAGAAAGAAAGGAGGGCGCTACAAGAAAGAACTTGAAGGACTCAAGTTTTTTGCAGGCGGAAAAATTTCAAAGATAAGTAAAGTTGTGAAGGAGGGAGAATAGGGGTTTAAATAGAATAAATCCGAGACCGGCATAGCAGGTTAGAAGGTGAGAAGTGGGGCGACGGTTTCGAAAACATTCAAAGATACGTGTGTCAGTTGGGTAATTAAAAGATAGACACGTGTCTGGGAATATAGAATACCAGAAGTTTCCCTCCTCGAACATTTCCAATCTTTAAACAAGGAAAGAGTCAAACTGTAGGGGGATAAAATTGTCGAGACACGTGTCAGGATCAGGAAACAGAAGTAGGATAATAAGTGAAGAATTGCGAAGCATGGAGTAGAACCCGAAAGGATCTCGTACATCAGTGAATTGTCGTAATCGAATATTTGGAAAGATGCGCGTATAGTGGGAAACAGCCTGGAAGACCTCGAAGCGGGAAAGCTCGACACCAGAAAACTCGTAACCTCTGGCTGATAATCTCGAAGACTGGACATCGAGATAACAACAACCATCGACTTACTCGACAACCTCTGACACCACGATTATGTACTTTGTCCTATTAGCTGTAATCCACTCGTAGCTCGGCCTATAAAAGGCGAGCACGGGCTCACTTTTAAGTTTTGCATTTTTTGATAAGCCTCAGGACGTTTGAGTGGGATTAGGTTAGTATTAAACTCCTCAGGTCTTTAAGCATAACATCCAGGATGTTGTAATCAGAGAAATACTTTGTTTAATAAATGTTTTCCTGTCTTCGAATATCTATATATATATATATTTAGGTCTATCTCGATGTTGTTCTTATTTGTCTCGATATCGTGCTTTACAGTTGAATAGCTCTCTTAATTGGTGAATGTATGTTATAATCTAATGACTGTTAGGTATAATGTCTCTATGCAGATTTTATACCGACACAATACCGACTAAGTCACTGCCCTCTCTCCTATCAGGTGCATAGTCGGGACATTTCGTGGGATAATGCTCGGTCATTGTATCATTGTTGATCTGGAATATATTATAGTGAATATAATTGGGTTGATGGATTAGCACTTCTCAAGATACAGTGAGAACATCGTAGTTGTTAGGATTCAATCAAGAACACCCTAACAATAATATTGAACATTGATGATGTAATTTTTTAAGGGTGGTTTGTTTTTCGATGGTAAAAATAAAAATATTTCCCTTGATAAAATGGGTATTTTGTGTAACCTCCCCTCCAAAGATCACTAATTTGCATTACCTCCCCTACATAACAAATATTAGCAAAAACCTCTTATCATCAAGTTATCTTCATAGGTGGCTTTTAAGTGCCACATAAGCTTTGCACACACATCACTGATTTATAAAATGGCTAAAATATCCTCTCATTAAAAACATAATTGGGACACGTTTCGACATCTATTCGACTAATTAATTGGACAGCTCTGATCCATTTCAATCTAACGCCTCTGATACATCGTCCTGTATATAAATTATTCTTCTTCGGTGTTTACAACCACCATTAATGGTGTAAAACTTTGCTACAAATACAGAATACATAAATGATGGGTTTACATGCAGAAATGATTAGGGCTGTCAATATCAGTCTGATATCCGGAATCCGTTTCCGAGTATTCGAGGTCCTATAGGTTTTTTGGAATTTTTATCGGATATTTCTCCCTTAACCTATCGGAATCGGATTAGCTTACTTTGGAGTGTTGACAGGAATAAAGCTTACTTTGGAGAAAAGTACCATGGTTAGTGTGGGAGCAGATGAGAACATCCAAAAATTAGCTTCGGAGGTGGGGTATCGAGTAGAAAAACTGCCTATAAAGTATCTTGGACTGTCAGTGGGTGTCTTATAGATCTGAATCAGTGTGGGATGAAGTGGTTAGAAGAATGGAGATGAAATTAGCTAAATGGAAAAAAAAAAGTTCTTAATAAGACTGGAAGATTAGTGTTGATTAGAAGTTTTTTTTTTTATCAAGTTTGCCTATATATTTCTTATCACTAATTCACATGCCTGTTACAGTAGAGGATAAGATCATAAATTGATGAGAAATTTCTTGTGGGATGCAACTGACAGCAGAAGAAAAATATTTTGGGTTGGATGGCCAAAAATCTGTTTACCAAAGAAGTTTGGAGGTTTGGGTGTGAAGAACTTGAGGTATACAAGTAAAGCATTGAAGGCAAAAGTGGGTGTGGAGATTTAGTGCAGAGAAGAGAGATGTTTGGAGGAGGATAATGCAACAAAAATATAAGTGAAGGTATACAAGAATATAAGTGAGCAACTGATACCTGCAGATGATGAGCAAACATATGGCACTAGTATGTGGATAAAGTCAACTAAATTTTTATGTTCTCATTTGAAGTTTCTGCTGAATAATGTTAAGGGGGTAAGTTTTTGGAGAGATAATTGGACTTCCAGTGGGTTTTTATGTGCAAGATTTCCCGCAGCTTTTAAGGCTTGTGTTGACCAGAATACTTTTGTTTATGACATGGTGGAGGGACAAAGATTAGTATGTCAGTTCAAAAGAAATGCAAGTGCTGATGCAAAGCTGCAATGAGACCTAATATGTAATGAGTTAGGAGTTGTTTATGGAATGATTCCGGAAGAGGATACAGTGAAACTGGAAGGTGGTTTTAGTGTGCAAAATTGTTACGAACTGCGATTGGAATCCAGAGAGGAGGTTAACTACAACAAGTACTTGTGGAAAAATTCAATCCCATCTAAAGTGAGCTTCATGTTTTGGGCAGCTTTTCATAAGTATTTACCTACAAGAACCATGCTGAGACATAGGGGAATCAATATTAAGAATGTACAGTGTCCTTTATGTCTCAAAGGCAAAGCACATGAAATTATTGATCATGTGTTTTACAGTGTGAGTATGCTTTTAAAGTTTGGTCCTATTTGATCAAAGCATTTAAGATCTCATGGGTGGGCGGTGATTCTTTGCAAGGTCTGTTTGAAGCTTGGAAGTACAATGTCATTACAGGAAGACTAAGAAGATCCGGTGGACACTTTTGTATGCTATTCCATGGCATATTTGGAAAGAGAGAAATATCAGGGTACATGGAGGAAGGGTGATGTAGGCTTCAGAACTGATTTTGATAATTAAACAAGCTTTGTCTCTATGATTTTTTGACCAAGATGTATTTGGAGGTTATTTATGGAGTATATTTTTTCTCTTTAATATAACATTCTTTCTTCGAGAAAAGGAGACTAGAAGAAATCTTTAAGCGAAACTAATCAGAAGTCTAACAGTCTTTTTGGATATCTATCTACAAGTAGCTTTTTTGCTTTTTTAAGTCAAAAAACAAAAATTAAGTTTGGTAAACAGTTTTAAAAACTACTTATAGAAGTTAAAAAGTGACTTTTTTTAGAGCAAAATATTTTTGCTTTTCTACTTCTGGTGAAACAACTTCTCACGGTTGTCACAGATACTATCTCTTTATCTTCTTTCTTTTTTACAGCAAAATATTTTCATTAAAATTCTACAAGTATAGTGCACGTGCGTTGCACGCCAACGAATATTAATTTTTTGCACTTAAAATTTTCATTTGTATAGAGACTCCAGTCCGCGGCACACTGCAAACAAAGCGAATCTTAATTAGCATTGAAAGTATTGCAAATAAGATGTGTTTCCTTGACCAAAACTCGACTTAGAAACACAAAAATGATTATTAAATTGACTTTGGGGTAACATGAAAACCTCTCTCGACATTGATTGAACGATAAGTAATTAACTTGTCAATATCCGATACTATAACCATGCCGATAAGGATTTTGATTAATTTGTCGTACCAATTTGATCAATTTCATCGTTTTTGATTGGTGGGGAGGCCGACCGAAGGAAACAAAGATGATAATAAAGGCCTTATAATAATTCACGTACAACAGAGTCATATAATATCTTCTACCCTGATATGTACTTTTGAAAATGCATCAAATTTGATGTTGCTAACTACTCCCTACTTCCAACTGTTGATAAGCATGAGAAACAGGTGTTGGCTTCAAAAAGAATGGGCATTATAGTAATCCCCATACAAACACAAAGAATGAACCTCAAAAAGAAATCACTTCTCTTTCTCTCACTCTCTTCGTTTCTCCTCTAATCCTTCTGTTCCTTTTTTATTCTCTACTCTTATAAGAGTTCGGTCAGAGAAGTAAGTATTAGAGTTTAAATGACAACATATACAGTTGAAGAATCGACATGTCTGATTTATTCGAGATTCAATAACAAACATAAACCCATTGATTTTTAGGAAGAATGAAGAAAAGGTGGTAAAATCATGGACATCATCGGCATCAGCATCAAGTCAATATCCAAGTGCTCCTCAAAGATGTCTAATTTGTTATCCGCAGTACTCTGCTTCTCTCCGGTGTTACCCGTATGCATCTTTTCTTGTTTTTTTTATGATTAGATCTGCATTAACTATAAAAATTTTAGTGAAATTGTTTGCATTGGTATTAAAATCTCCTTCAATTGAAGTTTAAAGAGACACCCAGATCTTAATTTGCTGGAGAAATGTCTAATTTGATGGATTTTTTTTTTAATATGCACGAAAGTGATACTGAATTTAAGATATGGGTTTGCAGTTCAATTCTTTTTTGGGTCGGGTATGGAATTTAAGATATGTTGCAGAGGAAGAAACTGGTGGTGGTTTTGCTGCTGCTGCCGGTGAACTTCCACATTACATTTCAGCCCTACACAATATTCTATATCACAACGATACCCTTAGAATTTTGCGTTTCATCCCTATTCGGTTTGACGTTTCAGCCCCTCTTCTGTTTGTTTAACCATTTTCCGTTTGGTGAACCATTTTCCGTCCGTTGAACCATAAAATTGTTAGCGTTTTTTTTTTGGGCTGCGCGCTTTAAAGAGGGGGGAGATTCATGATGAATATCGACAAGAATATAATCCTTTTCACTAGATTAAGAGGGAAACAAGATCTTTACCATGGTATTTTGAAAATTTTAGATTTATTTTGTTTAATCGGCTAATGTTTTTGACTTCTTCCCCTAATCAATTTCTCCCCACAAATCAAGAGTAAATGAAATTCGAGTTTAGTCATCAAATTTCAATGCACCAAATTCATATTTTGGCTCACTGATTCGTCACCCATTAGGTTATTCTTTACAAAAAAGTATATCATGATCTCCTTACTCCCTATTAATTTGTATGAATTCATCAACACTTGTAAGTTTTATTGTTCGTTAGATTACAATCCTAGATGAACAAGGTTGTTAGTATTCTAGTATTAAATCCTTTGATCAGATTAAAGATCCCAAAATTACGATGAGAACAATTACAATAAGTTTAGTATCTTTTTGATTTTGATGGAATAACCTAACCCATTAGAGAAAATCGGTGATCACTAGCTAGATTAACCAATTGTACAAACCTATACAATATTAACAGATTATTTACATGATGATGCTATTCGTTCTTCGAAGACATCTGCTTTCCTTTTAAGTTTTAACTTAAAAGTCCACAAACTAACTTCTCCACAATTTTGCTTCTCAGAAGTACTTCTGAGAAATCTAGAAGTAGAAGCAAAAGTATTTTTGTTTGCCAAACAAGCTATAAACCTAAGGTGTGTTTGGTCAACTGTTAAAATTTTCGTTGACCGCTATGCACAAAGTCACGGGGCTGAAAAAGTGAAAACATGGGCTGGAAAAACAAAGACCCATCGTAAAATGGCAGCTATACCGAGAGTCCCAGATCTTTTACAGGGCCAGCCAACAAAAATGTGTCAAACGGGGTTTAATAGAAAAATCTTTATACCGCGGTATGCATCTCACGATTCTCACCACCTTTTAACCATTTATGATGCGGATTTTTGCATCAATTTCCTTTCCTTAAATATCACTCCCCTCCCCAGAATCTAGCGATTCTTATAAGTTTCCCGCCAAATTGTTGATCCTTATAAATCTTTTCACGCCGGCAGTATGAACACCATATATTTTTAACGAGGCACGCACACCAAGATCAGACCATAACCATCTCTGTGTTGCTGTACTGGTAAGTTTCTCTCTTCGTTTCATTTCTACGTGTATCTCTATGATTTGTATCTGGAATCTGTTTATATCATATCAGTTCTTTTTAGGAATCTTGATACTTCAAAAATCTCAATTCTATTATATAGGGTTTTCTTTTCGTTGGATTTTTTTTTTTTTTTAGTTTGTAATCTGGAATTACTGATTTGGGTTTTATTATGGATTCCAGAAAATGACGAAAGAAGAAGAAATTGAGAATGACGGAGATGATATGATGATGATTGACGGAAAGGAACAACGACGATTTCCGCTAAAGCAAGAATGTGATCCCGATTATTTGAAGTCTTATTATGGTAATTCTTTTTCTATAAAGCTTTTCGTTCTAATTGGTCTCTTGTTAGTTTAGGGTTACATTTGTCCCATATTTACTGACAATATTTACTTTGTTTTCATTTTGTTGTTTCAGTGCACCTTTTTCCGTATGCTGATATCTATAAATGGCTGTCTTACGGGAATGGTAATTGGACATCTTAATAATCGACTTATGGCATTTAGTACATATGCAAGTACTTCTTAATTTTAATTTTAATATGATTTCTGTAATTCTGTATTTGTTTTAATATATATCTATATGTATATATATGGTGTTCAGATTTATCTTACTTTGGACGAAGGGATCTCGTTCGTTTTGGGAAATGACGTATATTTGCGTTATTGATCGTTCAACAATGCTGCTCAGATGGAAAACTCCATCAGAACGGAGTGCCCATCTAAAATTGATATCGGTGCTGTATACAATGTAGATGTATGATTTCTTTTCCTTTGTACTTTGAATTTCACTCACAACTGACAAACATGGTGCTCAAAGATTGATCCGGAGAAGAGAAATTAAATACACCTAGTGACTACTTCCATAGAACATTTAACTACTTGCTTCCTTAGGATCTATTTATGTGAATACAGCTGCGAGCTGTCTACATGTAGGCATATTAGTCTTTTTTGTGGACGATTAGTTTCTGTTGAAGAAACAGAAGTCCTTCCAACATCGATAAGCACAGCTGTTTTTTTCTTCTTTATTGAGAAATTAACTTGTGGAAATATCTTGGAGGATTGTTGTTGTCTTAAACTTAAACATTTTCCACAGCCTGCTAAGCGTAATGCGTATACTGGTGAGAATGCATTCACTCCAGTGGAGAAGGAGTTAGTTTTCGATGTTGTAAGTTGCTGAGATTCTTTGTTTCTAAATAAACATTATTGAGACCCACTGCCTTGAGTGTTTAAACTGCATTGCTTCGCAGGATATGTCAGATTATGACGATGTTCGATATTGCTGCTCGGGTGCTAATGTTTGCAAAAACTGCTGGCCATTAATGACAATTGCAATTAAAGTGATTGATTCTACACTCAGAGGTAGGAGTTGCTGCATTAGCTGTTCATTAAATTTAAAATCTTAGAAGAGCAGCCCCATTCTCAGTGTTGTTCATCGAATAGAGGATTTAAACTCGTTGGGTTTGAAGTCCCTTTATTACGGGGTCCTATTTCCTGAAGTACCCTGATTCAGATAATGACCTGATTGGATTGGCACAACCATCCAGTCTAATCATGTTTTAGGTAGCTATGTATTTCTTATATGTTGATGCATCGTATTATATGTAACTATCAAGCTACTAAAGTTAAGGTTTTCCAAGACTGTAATCCCTGGCCAGTGTGTCCGTGGATAATGCAGAATCCCTTGAT
Source organism: Papaver nudicaule (assembly GCA_023529015.1). Classification (NCBI taxonomy): domain Eukaryota; kingdom Viridiplantae; phylum Streptophyta; class Magnoliopsida; order Ranunculales; family Papaveraceae; genus Papaver; species Papaver nudicaule. The sequence continues at coordinate 8,459 of JAJJMA010210399.1, read as the reverse complement.
CATAATTTGAAATCTAATGTAGTCATTGAGTAACTGAGTAAAATATTTTTCTTCCGCTGATCTCATCTGTCTTACTTCTTTTTGAAAGTGAAACAAATACCTTACACTCTTTTTTTACTTAAAACATTGGTGTTTCAGAGGATTTTAAATTTACTCATATTCTATGGGTATATAGTGGTCGGCGTGGTGTTCATTGCTGGGTTTGCGATGAGCGGGCAAGAAGGTGGTGTAAATTTATTCAAATATTGAATTGTTTTCAAAATTCACCTTTATTCAAAAGGTTTATATGTACTATTTATCCCTGCAGTTTAAACAATCCACAGAGAGCAGCTATTGCCGACTATATTCATGTATACAAGGTGGTCTACGACTACAGTATCATATGTAAATATCTCTCTTCGTATCTGATCAGTCTCATGGGATCTTCCTAACTTATTCCTTTTTTCAGGGAAACGAAAATAGCCGTAAGAAAGTTTTCTTAGGAACTGTCCTTCACCCTTCTTTGGAGTAAGTATAGGTTTTTCGTTTTGGATTTGTCCTCAAATTTCTCAGTTCCTTTCAAGTTTTACCTAGTAATACTAAATTCTGCAGAAGATCATATGAACAAGTACTGAGACCCTTCTTTGAAAAGGAATTACTTTGTGGACAAAATCTACTTGAAACAGAGGAGAAATTTGAAAAGATTCTTGAAATGATTCCCGATGAATGTATGGAACTAAACCATCTCTTAGTTACACCCATTGGTCCTTTCCGAGTGTTTTTTATGGATCTTCTTAAGTTACAAATCTTAGACGCTTATGTAACAATTTCGATATCCTTGCAGCTATTACAGCTAAGCTTCGGGGTGAATGGCTGGGGAACCATCGGTCTTCAAACTCCAAGGAAAATATTAATGGTGTTCGGTGGGAGAAATTAAAAAATCATCTGCAGTCAAGCAAGCAGAAGATACTGACTGACCCATAAATAAAAAGGGTGTTTCTACTTAAAAAATGTTTTTTTTTTTTTGGCCATACCAAATACACGCAAATGGTAAACGCTGTGTTCTAGAAAAAGAGATCTAATGCTCAGAAAGACTTGTTAGATGATTTTGAGATTTAGAGAATCACACGATTTGATGATCATATTATCATGCTTTTTTATGGCATTTGGTGATCAGGAAAGTTTGAATTTTGGATCATCTTTTAGTGCCTAACTGAAATGCCAGTGTAGGAAAATGTTAACTTAGTATTAATATCTTAAGAATCAATAAAACGAAGGTAACTTGTTATATCTTCATTCTTCATTGCTGAACTTCAATAAGTCAGTTTCATTAATCTGGACACTACACATGTTTCAGATTTCTTTCTCTGCATATATATGTAAGCTACAAAGTGATTCCTGGTGGTTTTCATTTTATGCTGCACTTACAATCACATTTTCTTGATTGTTTGTCGTGTTAAATGTGCAGTGGCTTCGTAGGTGTGTCAAAGAAATAGTTTTCTCTTATACCTACCCAAGGCTTGACATGGGGGTGCGGATCTATACCATTTTCTTCTATTGATAGACCTATTCTCGTTCTGCACCTGACTTTTAATTTGGTTTCATCTCCAGGTTACAAAACTCACAGATCATTTGCTGAAGGCACCATTCTGCGTGCACCCGTATACAGGTCAGATGGAGTATCATGAACCGTAGGTTAATTTAAAGGGTTTTACTGAAAATAACTTTTGACTTGAATCAGCCTGTCCTTCTTATGGCTGAACTTCCACTAAGAACGGTTGGGAACGATAGTATTATGTGTTACCATAACTAGGTTAGGGCCATCAAAAAATAGGGCACTAGGTTGTGCTTTAATAAAAACATTATAAAAAAAGGGTGAACAAAGATTATTGTCTAATTAGGACCAGTGATGACTACACTTGGTCAAAGCATGAGATAATTAGCATCTAGTGATTTTTTACATTGATCCAGCTTAGGTGTCCAAATCCCTGCCTCAAGTGATCTACTTGATAAGCCACTTTACCCTCTTCCAAGATGGCAACCGGCATGTCATAGTGCAGTTTATATCCACAGGTCACACAAACAGATAGGGTTCTTTTCATAAGAAAAACAACGTAAATAGAAAAATAAGTTAAGGAATGGTCACTGGCTGATGTACAGTAGGTTGGTAGTAAATAAATACTTCTTAAATACTACCCCTCCCTTTAGTGAGCCAAGTGAAGTGATAGGTCATCTGTCTGTATCATTGTGCCCAGGCAAAAGAGTATTTATATATATGTGGCGATATAGTTGTCTTCCTCTTTATGCTTTTACGTGACCATATCTAGCTTTTTTTTCATTCTCTATATGGTTCAAATCTTGCTGTTTAACAGGACGTATATGTATCCCGATTGATCCTAACCGTTGTGAGGAATTCGATCCAATGGCAGTACCTACACTTTCTACGGTAAGCATGTTTTTTTTTTTTCTTTTTTTCTTTTTTTTTTAGTGCTTAGGATATTCAAATAAACAATGTTGTAATGGTTACTGTATACATCTGTGCCACATCGTAGAAAGATGAGTATGTTTACAATGAGCTAGAATCGCTAAGAGGTGAAAGTATGTGAACCAAAGCACCTGAAAAGCTCATTTATTCGATCGGAATGAACTTAAATCATCATTGGTTCGTATACAAGCCTAAATAATACATATCAGTAGGGCAGTCCTAGCATATTACGTTTTTTAATGCCTAACTCGTAAAAGCTTGAGTGAGCTTTGGTGATTTTGGGGGCACTATTAGAACAAATGAGGGTTAAATGATTAATGGAGTTGCATCTTGAGTCTGTTTCCTTATTTCTCGTTGATACTCTGCCATTGCATGTACATCTTCACTGTCTGAGTGCTTTTACAGCTCGTGACAGTTACTCCGTTGTCTTGAATCGAGCTTCATAAAAATAATGTTTTTGGTGTATCAGTGAAAACATAGTTTTGGCATTGGAATTAATGAAAAGTGTACTATATTTATCCGAGAACAAATGGTTTCACTTAGCATGAAAAACTTACCAAGTGAATCTGTTAAGATCTTCAGTCACCTGAAAAGCTCATTTATTCAATAAAAGCTGTTGTGCTCATCTTAAACCACAGAGATAAAGTATACAAAACGAGCAAGAAAAAAAAACGTCCACAATTTCTTTTGTTAATATAACAAGTGTAGTTTCTGAACCCCCTAAGTTCTCTCATAGTGATACAGACTAACTGAAAACCATATAATTACCCAAAATCTGTGGAAGTGTGGCAGTGATAGAGGACTTTGAGAATGTGTGTTTACGTAGGATCACTGCATCAGGTGTTGGACACAGTGAGTTAGAAAAATATGAAATGTGGTCTCTGGTCAGTGACACGGTGCATAATTTTTGGTTATTGTTTGTGCAAGTAGACTAGAAATTGTTTCATATACATGCACCATATTAAGTTATGTTAAAAATATTTTGTTCGTATCTGAAACACAATTTGCACAAGTAGACAATATATGCACATATATGATATATCATTTAAATGTGGGTATCTCTTGAAGTGTTCTTCAAAAGTGTCCAAAACAGTCTTTGTCAGCTAATCCCTACACAACCAAAAGCAGAAAGTGAAGTATCCTAGTTTCATGGATTAGATTCGACTATTGACTTCTAGTGGATAATTGCTTTTGTGTTATAAAATAAAGTTTCCTAACCTTGATTTTTGCTACCCTGCAGCTCTATGAAGAAATAAACAGTCCCTATCTTAAAAAGGGTACGTGATGCAGTAACTATTTTTTTTCCTTTCATTGTAGAGGAAAAGGCAAAATTATGCAACCATTCTAGATGATCATTGTGGCATACAACAATGACCATCAAACAGTTCACTTTTTAAGATCATTAAGATGATATTTTCTCTAAATTACATCTTCTTAAAGATGAATAGAGTGTGATAGTGTTGTTTGGAATTCATTTTTTATTTTTTTGTTAGTCTACCCGATTGGCACGTTGAATTCCATATCTGCCAAACAGTTCAAACAGTAACTTGTTATGTTAATTGCTATCTCATGTAGATGTTTGCTTTTTGTGGGGATGATAATAATCTGGTTATTTGTTTTGCTGTCAGTTATGGCAGAATTTGGTGGAACCTCACTTGGTAAATCAGTCAAGGTTTCAGAGATTTCCTGAAGCCGCTAGAGGTATGGTAAACTAAACTGTATAGTTATCGTTTAATCTTTGAAAGGGCTATGTTACCTCAGTATATGCTCCATGGTACTAGATAGCCAAATTTCAACGCTGATGAAGGAACATTCGGATGGATAAAAGTATTTATCAGGATTAGTTGCAACGATAGATGTTTTTTAGGATCATATGCCTTGGTCGAGTCATTTTATCAAGTTATTTATTTTCAATGAGGGCTATCTAATAGGAGGAAATTAGGATGCAAGGTCAGTGGTCGACCAACATTTGTTGACTTAGTAGTTCTAAGACGGAGTATGGTATCTCGGGATATTGTGTTATCACAGGGGAACTCATGATAGAGTCGCAACCATGATCAGGGTGGTATGTTAACTTACTGCTTTGGACTGAACTCGACTTAATTTTAAAGTGGGTGAATGCAAATTTCATGTCTTGTAGGTGGGTTAATCTTTAAGTTGGCACTGAGGGTGGATGGGGTATAGTCATAAGTGAACATATATGCATTTTGAAGGATTACAGGTCCGTTCTCCAATTAGTTTAAATTAAGTTCAATGCCAATTAAGAAAAGCTTTGTAAGCTGCATGTCTTTAGGTGCTTTCATTGCTTTAATTACTCGGGAAAATGATCACACTTTCTTAACAGTGGATTTGTTGTTGCAGAAAGAGTTGGAAAAATCCCACAAGGCAAAAATTCAACAGTCAAAGATCTCTTTAGCTTGGTAGTAGTTTGGACGAGGATATCAATTTGACAGATGTATTTAGTACCAGTACAGACAACAATTGATAGACAGCAATAAATACATTTTTCATGTTTATTTCTTATGTATTTTATGTGTCAGGTGTAATTTGGTTATTATTGGTCATCTTTTCGGGTGCCGGATGCCCAAGAGTGATGGCACTGGCAGGGTCCAAAAAATTTGGCAGTATCCTTCCAGTCTTGATGCAGAAAAGAAAGTCTTGCCTCCTTTGCCAATTGATCTGCTACTGGTTTGAATTTCTATTTGTGTAGATAAAACCTAAAATGTAGGTGCACCGACTTAGAATCCGAAGTGTTTTTTTCTAGAATCTGTTGATGCCATTGTCGCAGTCCTGGTTTATTCTGAACGAACTGTATCACTCTCTTACAATCTCCTTATATCCAGAAAGCTCGCACTATAGATTCCTTTGCCCATTGTGTTGTTCTGAGTAAGGCTAGAGCTTCGGCTTCTTCAGGAGTGGTGGCCTTGAAGAATCCTGACCTTGCCCCAATGCTAGTTCCTATAGAATTCAGGCATATCACTCCAAATCCAGCAATCAAAACATGAGAGATCTAAGATGCACCCAGGTTAATTTTCAATTGAGGTATCATCCAGTTCCTTGTCAGTTGCCTTTTAGAAAGAGTCATGCTTGGAATTAAGATTCCAAAAAGAGAAATGTCTCTGAATAGCAAGGGAAAGATGCATACTATTATTGGTTATTCCCTCATTGATTCTAGAACATTTCTCCTTCCATATGAACCAACATTTGGTGGCAGTTATTTCTATTCCTTTAGAGTTGCCTGCACTGGCTATCCAACATTTATAATAGTCTAAAAAGGGAGATCCAACAGATAGGTTTAAACTAGTTCCTGCCAGAGGGAAGAAACCATACAGACTTAGCAAAGGGACATTCAAAAAAGAGGTGTCTGATAGACTCTTTTACAGAGTTACAGAAGATACAAGACTTAGGGATATGATCAATATATCTTCTTAACTTTTCTCTAATAGATAATTCATTGTTTAAAACACTTCCACAATAAGAGTTTAATCCTTGGAGAAACTTGAATTTTGCAAAAAAAAATATATCGGGAAAATTGTAGTTTCATTGTCAACAATTGTAAAAGTATTGAGTTTTCATATAGACTTTTAACAGTAAAAATCCCACTGGTGGTGAGTAACTATCTGAGTTAATCTTTTGCTAGAGAAGTATTCAAAGAGGGTGTCAGTCTAATTTTCATAATCTGTTGAAAAATAAAGAGACGAAAAATATCAGAAATGGTGTCATAGTTCCACTGATATGTTGCAGAATCAATAAGACTGCAACCAGTGTTAAAGAGTTAAAATCCCCTAGTGTTTGGTTGAATTCCCCACGAATAGTCTCTTTGTATATTTTTATTTTTTCTATAATTTCTACGTGTAGCCTAAAACAACCCATCTGAAAAATAGGTAAGCTAGAAAGGACAAGTTTATTCCACAAAAATTTACCGGATTGTGCTGAGATTTTGCTAGTCCATCCTTGTGCATTATGTTTTCCATTTTCTGAACTATGATATCAAAAGTTATTAGTTTAGATTTGTCATACAAATAAAGGTGCACCTAAGTGGGAATCTTTAATGTTTATTCTTTTGATTTTGAGAATTCTAGACATCATTCTCTGAAGCCTAGGATGGAATTTTTTGCTAAAATACATGCCTAGCTTACTAAAATTTATCAATTGTCCTGATATAGAGCTAAAATGGACTAAGATGTTTACAAGTTCTCACAAATAGGCAAGTCTACATTAGTAAAAAAGTAATCGCTCGTCAGGAAAAAAAAGGTGTGAAGTGGGTTTAATATTTTTAGAAATTTTAATTCTGAAAAAGCAGGGGTACCGAAATACAACCAACTTTCCGTTTGGGCTCGTGAGTCTTACAGTAAGATATGGACGATCTCAAAAATCAATATCCAAATCTGTTAACCGGAGTTAGGATCAAAGTGATCAGCCCCTAACGCAGGACAAGTCTTGGTGAATCCCTCGAAAGTATTTGGGACCAACTCAACAGTTACAATAACGTACTTCTTATGTGAGATTTAATTATATAATCAGAGATACAATGCGGACAACAAAGCACACAACTACAACCTGTAGAAAAACCTCGGGACCTCGTCCAGTTTGGACACCGCACAGGACTACTTGTCTACAAACACTAGCCTACTATAAGACTTCGGTCTGGGATGTAGCAAAGACCAACTCTAACCCTCCAAGTGAATTGGCTACTGTCGCACTCCTTACGTCTCTAGATCCCCCACAGATCGTCACACACTTGATTCCCCTAGCAAACGTCCTTTACAGTCCTATGAGTTGCTTTAACCGTTGTTAAAGGCTTTTTGACAATCCCGAATTTGCAACCTCGATTATCAACTGTATGTTTCGAATTGTCTTCTTCAGTTTAACATACGCAAGTGACTTCCTTAATTGCTCCATGTCATACGAAAATCTACTTACAAGCAGGGGCTAACAAGTAAACCGAGTAAACTATGCCAAACTTGTACCTACCTCAGGTGTGAAAAGAATCACTTAAGAGACTTACACAACTTGATCTATCTAGGTCATACAAAACCTTGTAGTAACGTATCAGTTCTTGATTGCAGAAGATAAGGACCGTAGAATAGACAAGAACGTGATCAGACAAACAAGGTTACAGGTTAATCCGATAAATACCACAAAGGAAAATATCTCCTACTTGTACTTCCCAACTCTCTAGAGAAGTCTTTATAGTCGTTTGGTAAATCCCACAAAGGAACTGCTACCTAATAGAGGATGACTACCACAACAAGCTTACACCGAAGTGCAATGAGTTTACGATCAATTCCACAGAGATATTTCACGTATGCTTGAGCTTGTGGCTTTCGTTCTTTAACCCTCTATTTATAGCTCTCAATACGATACTTGTTTTGAGATAAAGCAATAGATTACTTGTGCTACAAGTTAGCAAGTGCCCATGTAAACGAACCCGTTACTTAGCTTGCACACAAACAATCCCTAGGTTAATCTCATTTGGAAATCTTTTAACATTTATCAGCCAAGTATGTTAGCTCTTAACCACTTCAAGAGAGAGATCAAATGAAAATGAGAACACTTTTATCTATTGACTCATTGAGATTCGTTAGATGAACCACAGAAGATATGCTATAAGGCTTAAGTCCTACTAAGATAAAGAGTTATATAGTCAAATCTCGCATAATTATCCCGAAGATAATCACCAAACGGTTCACGAACCGCCTGGATTTGGAATCAAGGAAACCATACGTAGACCAAGCACTAGTTATCAGCATAACTTCGTCACTCGTGAAGATTTACACAATCTCCTGCAAGCTCAGAGCGTGGAAAATTCAGATTTGTTTCATCGTCATCAACCTCCATATCCAATTGGATTTCAACGTGAATCTCTTCCTGAAGGATATGTCACACCTTCATTCTCAATGTATAATGGTATTGGAAATGCTCGAGAGCATATATCTCGTTTCCTAGAATCATTGGGAGTGCACGAAAGAAACCAAACTGTATGTCTCAAAGA
>JAJJMA010210397.1:21685-39696 GCA_023529015.1 Papaver nudicaule | reverse complement strand
AGTTTAGTAGACAGAAGAAGGCGTTTGATAAAGAAATGGTGGTGGTGTTTGCGGTAGTGGTGGCGGCGACTGAAAGTGGATTCTCGAAGAGAGGGAGATGAGCTTCCAGATCTGAAAATGAAATCACGATTCTTCCTTCACAGTACACATTATATTACTAGGGGTATTTACGGGATTATATGTAAAATCAGTATCCTTTCGAAGTAGGTGATTGCGAAGGCCCATCAAAAGGAGGGTGATTGTTCAATTTCCTCTTAAAAAATTTACACTTTTAAGTCAAACTTCATACAGATTCCCATTTAAAGTCAAACCATGATACAGATTCAGTTAGCAATTGGGCTCGTAATCTGTAGGGCCTGAGGTTGTTGGAGGAGACCCATGTCCAAAATTAAGCAAAAGCTCTTAGTTGAAGTCATTTGAAGTGGTTCCCATAAGGGTTTGCAGTTGAAGTGGTTCCCATAAGGGTTCTTTTCATTTTCTTTGGAATTTCGTCCCAACATTTGAGTTGTTTAGAGATGCAGCTAGCAGAGATTGGCACAGGCCTATTTTTACAGCAATGATTTGTGCAATTGTCAAGCCAATTAATATATTTGTCACCCTTAAATATGTAAATGTAAATATTCCTTGTTGTCATAATTGAAGGACGTGTCTCCGAACACTTGTATTGTCTTTGTGAAGAGCTTCAAAACCTCTTTCACCTGAGAAAGTAAATTGGGGACTGAAGGATGAGGAATGAAACATCAACAAGACAACAATAGGTTATGATTGTCATTTACTAATGTCTCATAGAAAGCACCATAGATTGCCAAAACTCAAGTATTGTGATTTATTATCTCAAAGAGACCAGTCATTGAAATTTTTTACTGACATCGTAGAAAGCAGGTTCCTCCTAGAAATAGAATGACCGGCCAAGTGCCGACCTGTTGTTCAAGATGTTCCTTGGGTTCGATTTTTTTAGTTGGCTCAATCACATCTTTTTTTATAAAAATTGGAAAACTAAAAGAGAATACAGAAAGTTAAATGATCACAACCAAAAAAGAAGAGCCAAAGACAAGCAAATGCAAACAACAAGATCAGCCACCTACAGAACCATAAGCAACATCAGGCGTATCAATGCGAAACAAAAATGGTGGTTACCCAGTATGAATAACTCTTTCTCCCGCTCCTCAACTTGATCCTTTCTTAGCCAAAGCATCAGCAGAAAACTTCAGTTTCCTGTAACAATCTTTTACCCATCTAGCATATATGAACCAAGGCACCTTGTTGGATCTGAAATCAGTTGTTACGGATCTTGAATCAGAACTGATTTTGATATAACTGCAACCTAATAAAAATTTATTAAACAGCCCATTCAATAGTACACACCACAGCCACAACCTCAGCACTACATGAATCCCCCCTGAAAAGTACCCACAACCTGACATAAATGGTCTCTAGCAATAATCCCAAATCCTGCATTCCATATGAAGCACCATCACAGCAAAAAAGCAGATATCCCTCCTTAGGTGCAGACCAATTGCACCCTTTTTTATCCCTGGATTCGATTTTTCTTGTGCCCTTTTTTAAAATCAAAAAAATTCTGAAAGTCATATCTGATTCCATATTCTCCCCTTTATTCTAAAACCACCTTCATGCACCAGCTGCCATATTCTGTTCTAAAATTTGTATTCACAAGGAAAGATATAACCAGCCACGACCCAAATCTCTCTCATTGTAGCACAAGCTGTAGTCATCCAAATTTCCTTCATAAATAAACTTTTCTGCTTAGAAAATTTCAGAACATCTTCAAATGATGAAGGATTTTCAATCCAAAAATTCCACCCAACCATGACCATGTACCTACACTGAATTTTCAGAACCACAACAGATGAAGCATTGATTTTTGATCCAAACCACAGATACAACATTTTCGAACCATAGTAAAACAGCTTTGAATCATTTTCTCATCATCTACATACAGAAATGTTAGGATGCAAGAAAGATTTCCACATCTTGAAGGCCAATTGAAAACAGGACCCCTTGTTCCGATCTTTTTCACTGCAGCAGTAGTAGTAAGTTTTCCTTCACATCACCAGTCCAAATCAAAAAATCTGAACCCCCACTCACCACAGGTAAAGTCCTATACTCCTATTCAGAAAATAAGGACTTAACACAGTTGAAATAACCATTCCCCGTTCTTCAATATATCAATATTATCCTTCACATATTCAGTAAATCCAATAGGGTCAATTGAAAGAAGCTTCACCCATCCAAAAAATCAAACAAAACAGAGATTTCAGCACCATCTCACATCATCTTTAAGGGCAATCTCTTCCGCATCATCTGCATAAGTAAAACTGTATATGACAACAGATACTCACATGTGCCATATATACCATTTCACTCACGTATATTGCTAGATTGCTAGATAAGATCAACTATAAGCTAGTACTCTAGAAAGAAATAGCAAAGGGAACTGTGGTGGCTAATGATGCAACTTGGGATCTAACTGAATCAAAATTATACAGCCGGAAAATAGCCGCAGCTGTGGAAGTAGGCATGATGCGTGTAAGGTGCCTTTGCTAATAGTCTGCAAGTGAAATCATTGTTCTGAATTCTGCAAGGTACCTTGCTAGTTAATGTCAGTCATCACAGATAACTCTACCTAGCTGACCCTATTGGTCTTGTAAAATTTATTGATTAATGAAGACAAACTTCAGTGCAGTTTACTAATCTAGCTACCAGTTTCTGTAATAGTATAACAGTAACACGGTATGTGTTATTGCAGTATCAGAACATTAGATAAAAGTGCGAAAAACTATAAATTTGGATCCCCTCATTTATCTATCAGATAATGTTAAGAAGAAACTATATTCCCTCGCACCATTCAGAAAGCTCTCACTTTTCACAATTGTGCCTGCATTCTTCCAATGAAATAAGGTCGAGTCACTACCAAAGTGCACAATTAACAAAGATATATGGCTTAACCCAACATCAAAAAACACTACTATAAAGTTGAACCGATTATATAGAGACAGATTAATCGTAGCCTACATAAATTACCTGCCTAAATTTGGCCCCATTTGGGAGTATTTGGCCCCATGAAATAAATTCGAATAAGTTAAAATAGGGACATTTTAACACAAACCCCTTAGCCAAAAAAAAAAATCGGTGGATACGATGACTTTTATTGGCCGATTTTATTTCTAAGTTTTCATTCCTGAAAACGACTGAAACAATCGGTCGTTAAAATGGTCCATAAACGACCGATTGTTGCTGTCATTTTTCATATCTGAAAAACGACTCGCATAATCGGTCGTTAATTGGTCCAACAACGACCGATTGTTGCTGTCATTTTTCATATCTGAAAAACGACTCGCATAATCGGTTGTTTTTTGGGCAATCAACTACCGATTGTTGCTACTAATTTTCCTATCGGCTGTTGTTAAACTTTTCTTTAACCGATTGTTGCATTTCATCGAATACTTTGTGTGCCTGATTTAGTTGAACTACATGAAGATTTTGGAGCATAGAGAAGGAGAGTTACGGTTGATGGAGATGGAGAAGAATGGATGTCCATTAAAGGATTATAGATTATACTTTAAGTTGCAGACTCATAGATAAGCACACATGTGTATCTCCAATCTACTTCCTAGATATGCACATCGACCCCTCTCTGAATCTTCAAAGAAACCTCTAGTAGCAATTCTATATTACATCTATTTCCAATTTACTTTTCGTTTCAACCATTAAAACACATACCAAGCTCGCAAATAACAAGAAAAGTACTTAAATAAAAGATCATTTTTAAATCTTCAAGTTCTTAATTAGGTAGGATGTTGTAGTGGTGGTAAGGAATACTGACGCCGGTTTTCAAGAAAGAGAAGAAGAAAAAGAAAAAGGGGAGGAAGACGATTGTCGGACTCCATTTTGCTTTCTGAACGAAGAAGAAGAACGAAGAAGAAGAAAATCGGCCAGCACATATAAAAATATGGGCCGATTTTCAATTGGATTCGGACATCCCATAACACCCTTTAGTGGATGGGTTTAAATTTCATGGGGCCAAATACTCCACTGTGGGGCCAAATTAAGCCAGGATAAATTACTCACGAAGACAATGTCAATACCATTTAAGTTCACACAAATATTACTTATCATGCAATTTCAAAATGAATCTTATAAGTCTACAAGGGATTTGCCCGTGCCGCAGATGGCACGGGACTATTCAATATTGTCGTCTCATAACATCCCAAATTTGAGAAGACCTGTTGCCGTGTAAACCATGCTCGGATCCATATTATAAAAGACTCGTTCTGGAATAAGCACATTTGGTGAGTTAGAATATTGTCACTGCATTCACTCCATTTTCTACTCTGAAATTTCAGTTTTTCAAATTTATTAGAAGGAATGTATTGATAGATTGAAGTCCACAATAACCACTTGATGACCAAGTATTGTTATTTTGGTTCCCACGTTATTACCGTTCTTGTTTATATCACACTACGCAGGTAGAAATCACGTTTTCGACGGGCTGACTCGACGCTTCGACAAACGACTCGTCGTAGATAACGGTGTCAAAAATCTTAAACAAATAGACTAATTTAATCTGAAAGGTTTGGTTTTTATTGAATATCCGTGTTATATCTTGTTACAATTTCCATTTCGGTCCAATACTGAAGCCAAGGTAAGGGATTAATACTCTAGGATTATAAACCTCGTTTTTACGTTTCATCACGTCTTTGAATAATACAATTTTATCGCGGGCATAGTGCTTGAAATGCCATTGTGCATCCCATTTCGGTTAATGCCTCCTCTTTCTTAGATTTATCCCTTTCTTTGTCATCCTCCCATACCCTCTGTTATTTATATGTCGATTTAGATGTTCAGTAAATGTTTCCTTCCCTCATTTTTCTGAAAAATATTTTTTTTATCTTGAGTTCACATGTTTATCGAACTGTTTGATATCAGATTGGTTTAGTGTTAATCTTGGAGTATGCACTTGATTGACTTACCCAGACGTTTGGTAATGCTGTCAGTAATCAGATAAGTATTTGAGTTTTTTTTTTAAACATTTACGACAGCATAATCAAAACCGAAATGCTTATAAACATTAATCTCTCACAAATATTGGAACACATAACACAACTACTAATGTTTCAATACTTTTGATACCACATGACACACCTACCAACATGAAAAACAATCTCTAACAAACCTTATTAATTTCACCCTCCAATTACATGTCGCATCCATAGATGCATTATAATCCAAGATGATTATTGTCTACTAAAATTAAAAACATGCCTTTGTATTATTTGTTTTTTATTCCCACCTTCAGGTTGAGTGTCGTCGTTACACACTGCACACTTGTTTGTCAAAAAAAATAAAATCACCCATGTTTATCATCTGCTCCTTAATTAATATTGGTTTTGTTGATTTGTTAGGGATATATTTGGTACATTAGTTGTATCAAATTGTACTTAAGAAAAAAACTCACTGTTATAGTCGTCTGTTGTCCCAATGTATTGGCTCCTCCAAATGGTTCCAACATAATCACCATTTGTTTTCTCTTGCTCCCGATTGTCATCGGAATCTTCATCGGTTGTTTCTCTTTCTCCATTTTACTCTCATTATTTATGTCGATCATATTTGCATTATAAATAGTTGTGTGCTTACTTTTTGCATATCCAATATTTTTTTGATAGCTAGTCTGGCATGTTTACACCCGAAAACGAAAATATTATTTTGCTTCCTTGGTAAGCACCACACATATCTCGAAAGCAATTTTTCTATGCAAAATGACTTTGTATAGTACCTCAAATGCATAACCCGGTGAAATCATCTGTGCACAATCTTGTATATGTTTGAAGTTGCCATTAGAGCAAACCTTGTTGATGCAATTAACGTTGAGATGTTATACTGGAGTAAATCCTCTGCCACCTTCTCGAGGCCTCAAAAACTGTCGATCCAGTGTTCTATTTTTATCTTTATCCAAATTTTCATTTTGTATTTTAGGTAGTGGGCTTCGATCCAACCTTTAAATATAACCTTTCAAATCTATAAAAAAAAATCAAAATATAAAAATAAAAATAATTTCTATCTAAAAAAATATATTTATTAGATTTATTAATGAGACCTTTATAATGATTAATTAATAAATTATTGATTATAAAAAATTAATGACACATTAACTAATAAACATAAAATGGTTTTTAATGGACAATTATGGAGTGGGACAATAATCTTTAAGAGGTTTAATGGGAGATGGGGGACCCAAAATAACCACAACCCTTTGATCTCACACTTGGCGAGATCGCAACGGCCCGTTTGTCTAGGCAATCTTGTCTTCGATGTGTTTTATATTATAGATAGAATTAAATCAACTTTACTTCCAAAACTCAATGGAGATTACCAGTTTATAAGTAGGTATCAAGGGTCATCCTCCTTATAGCTGGTTGAAAGCTGCTCTTGGCTTTTTGTCTCCTATATTGCCCCTGTCATTATCTTCACATCTTCTTCCCCTAATTCTTCCAGCGAAACTAAGGTGTTCTTGTGAGGGAATACTCCACGAAACGGTATTATAAAATGCACAAGCGTTTCTGAGGTTGAAGCTTTTGTGTCGTAAATGTTGAGACAATTATCAGTGTAAGTTAAAACACCGCCACTCTTTGTAACGGCTAATACCTCACCATCATCAACTGTAAACTCTTTAATCCAAACAAATGACTGATGCTCCTCTTGCTCTTTGATGTCATGATTGTCAATTTTCTTTCTTAGTAGCCATATGTCATAACATTCGCCTCCGTCGACAATTAGACCACTAGCAAAGAACAGTAACCCATCCAAAACCCCCATTTTATTCCAATCCCAAATCCTGTCCAACGGCAAAGGAGGTGGTGAAAGATGTTGACAAAATTTCTCCTCGGCCAAATCGAAAGTCAAGATCATTTCTACCTGATTGCCCATCCAATAAAGATTTCCATTGGCAAAGATACCATCTTTCCTTAAATCTGCAGAGGAATAAAAATTGTACTTTCCGAGGTTTCTCCAGCCATTGCCACTTCCTAGAGTATATATGTGGGTTTCTAAGAAGTTGGTGATCTTTGACATATATATTCTAACAACTTTGTACTCATTCGTCAAAGAAACGTAACCAAATCCATCCGTGCAATCAATATACTCATTGGCAGCACAATCTGTCTTAATTTGTGGAAGCACAACATACTGTTTGGTGATGGGGTTATGATGCAGGGCGGAAGCGGGAACACGATTAAAATCTAAAACTCATGTTTCGAGATACCACTCTCAAGAAACGCAATACTTTTAATTTCATTCAACTCCCCTAATAACAAAACATGGAGCTCTTTATATAGATAACTCCTTCAAAATATTATTTATTTCATATATTACTAAAATATATTTATTACCCTAAATTAGGAGATACTAGCCAAACTTAAAATATTCTAAATCAAATACTTAATTAATAATCTTAAATAATAAATACAAATATATATTAATTCATTACAATATAATCTGCTAAATATTTATAATAAATAATAAATATTATCTCCAAAATATACTGCACCAGGTTACAAATACAAACAGGTTCAAAAGTTCCTAATGGAACAAGACATATCAAACCCTTACAGGAACCAATCTGTCTAGAATTAACAATCCTAACATCCTTAAACGGAGGGGTGAAATTTAACCTTCTAATTCTCTCTATGGGTGTGGTTGACTCATGATTGTATTCGAAATAGTAATATCTGTCAGTGTACTCAGTTGAAGCAATAAAACCAAACTTACAAGAATCCGCCCGATCGAGATGATGCAAGTGCGTCTTACTGAATGATGGGTGACCAGAAATAAGATGGTTCCATGTTTTGCATACCGATTTGCACACCAGAACTGACTCGGTTGGAACTCGACTCAAAATGTCCACTGTCATCTCCAAAAGGAGATTCTTGAGATATCCCATCATACCAATTTGAGGATAGCACAAATAGTTTTGAGAAATAATGATGGAATAATTTGGGGAGTTTTGTTTGTAAGAAAGAGTAAAAGTCTGAAATGAAAAAGGAAGAAGAAGGACGAAGAGAGCTTTGTTAAACCCGCTGGTTGTGAAGTCAAACGTTGTGCTTAAAAGAGGTGGACGACACGAAGTGTGTGATTGGGTTAATGGGTTTGGTTCAGGGTGGGAGATGGGGTAATTTTTTTTTTTTTTTTTTTTGATACGAAGAGGATTTTATTTCATATTTAAGAACCAACGGGTGATAAAGACAAAGGAATAAACTGGGAGGTATGTCATCCCATACTAGAGTTACTTTGTTCTTCCTTGCGTGCTTTGCTAGTTTATCCGCGCAGGGATTTACGACTCGATTGACATAATTAAAACTAGATGTACTAAGCTTAGACAAGCTAAAGGTAATGTCTTCAACAATGCCTCTGTATTGCCAAGCCACAGCGTGATGATTTCCAGCTATTGCCTTCACAACTCGCTCTGCATCTGACTCGAAAATGACTCTACTGAATCCTTCCTTGAGTGCCCAATGAACTGCCTCTTCAGCCGCCAAACACTCCACCTCTTCAGCCTCTACTGCATTTGGGATGAAGATGCATCTCGACTTGATGCGGTTACCTGCAAAATCCCTTGCTATTAGTCCAATGCCACCACTATTAGATTTTGTAATTAAAGAAGCATCATAATTTATTTTCACAGATCCTAAGCTAAGTGCAGTCCAAAGTGCCTTAGGTTTGTTCTGAATGTTATTAGCCCCAAGCTGTGTTATTTTCCGACTCCTGGTTGTATCCGCATTTCCTAAGAAAGTGTTAATACTTCTTAACAAAGATTCAGGGTCAGTAGTCTTGTTATCAAACACCATTGAGCATCGTTCTTTCCAAATCAACCAAGCCACTGTAGCTAGTTTACACCTAACAGAATCTTCAAGCTCGTCATCTTCCAACCACTCAATTACCCATTCATTTAAAGAATTCCAGCTTCTATTTGAAGTTCTGAGGCCAATAGATTTAAACTAGATAGACCTTGCAATTGGGCAGTCCAACACTATATGCTTAGCAGTTTCAAGGCGATGCTTGCATCTCTGACAACTTAAATCCTCCACGTAAATATGCATGTTGTTCCTCTCTTTGCTAGCTAGAATATCCTTAACAGATTTCCATAGAAACAGTTTTATTCTTGGTATAACATCGAGACTCCAGATTTTCTTCCATAGATTGTTAGGATCGCTGAAGTAGTTATCATCCTTATGATATTTGATGTTGTAGAGAGTGCGATATGCAGACTTTGAAAAAGGAGGGGTACCGAAATACAACCAACTTTTCGTTTTAGCTCGTGAGTCTTATGGTTTAAGTTTGGACGATCTCAAAAATCAATATCCAAACTCTAATAACTGGAGTTGTGATCTTGGGGATCAACTCTACAAAGTTGGGACTTTGGAGTTAAACTCTACAGTTATTGGATAACGTACTACTTGGTGCTTTAATTATATAATCAGAGATATAATGCGGAAAGTAAAAGCACACAAGACACCAGAGATTTTTTTAACGAGGAAACTGCCTTGCAGAAAAACCTCGGGCCCTCGTCCAGATTGAACACCGCCCAGTACAAACTGACAAACACTAGCCTACTATAAGACTTCGGTCTGGGATGTAGCAGAGACCAACTCAAGCCCTCTAAGCGAATTGGCTACTGTCGCACTCCTTACGTCTCTAGATCCCCCACAGATCATCACGCACTTGATTCCCCCAGCTGACGTCCATTACAGGCCTAGGAGTTGCTTTGACCGATGTCAAAGGCTTGTGTCAGCAATACTGGCTTTGCAACCTAATTGTTGACGTATGGTCTAACTGTCCTCTATCAGTTTACCACAGACAAGTTGACTTCCTTCGGATTGTTAAATCCAGGTCATACGGAAATCTACTTCACAAATCAGGGCTGACTAGCAAACCGAGTAAGTTATGCCCAATTTATCTCTACCTCAGTTATACACGAAGAATCACTTAAGAAACTTGTATAACTGGAGCTAACTAGGTCTTACAACACCGAGTGCAGCCGTGCGTTGCTACCTTTCAAGAACAAAGATAGGTTACTGAGGTTACAGGTCAATCTGATTTCAACCACTAAGGTATCAATCTACCTGTGCTTCCCAACTCTCAAGAGAAGTCTTTTATAGTCGTAGGGACTTCCCAGAGGAGCTGCAACCTATAGAGGATGACTATACCACAACAAGCGTTCACCGAAGTGAAAAGAGTTTACGTTACCTTCCCTAAGCTACCTTCACGTACGTATGCTTGATGTTTGCGGTATTTGTCCGTAGACACCTCTATTTATAGCATTCAATAAGATAGGTTGCTTTGGAATAAAGCAATCAATTACTTGTCCCACAAGTTAAGGAAACCCTAAACATGATAACCAAGTAATAGAGATTAATCTCAATTGGAATTCTTTTTATCATTATCTGCCAAGTGTTTTGTTAGCTCAAAAACACTTCAAGATAGAATCCAACAGACCTGAGATAATCTTTATCTTATTGACTCATTGAGGATCGTTAGATGGAACACAAAAGATATTATGTGATATACAAGTCCATCTAAGAGATAAAGGAGTTTAGAGTTTGACCCAAGTGAAATTCTGAAAGAATATCCACTAAATCCGACACCAGCAAAGTGTGGATACCCCAAGTCCATTAGGGCCTAATGGGCTTGACACATGTTAAGTTAAGCCTATCTAGTTGGGCTTGGGTTTAAATATCTTGGGTGTTTAAGGGATAAAGGATGGCAATTATGTTAATAAATGGCTAGGAGGACACATGGCAACCAAGGAATGAAAGGGAGTCTCTATAAATGGGACTCTAAAAAGATCATTTAAGGAGGCTTTTTGGAAGAGAGAGAAATCAGACTACACTTTTAAGAGAGAGAGAGAGAAAGCAAGAGAAATGAGATAAATCGGGTTGTTACCTCTGAGACTCGGATCGGATTGGTAATCTTACCCTATTCACAGTTGGCGACCACACCGGGAGACTGGTTTCGAGTCCAGCGGAATGCATCCAGCGCGAGAAGCAGCGAACGCGCCACAAAAGAAAGCTGAGCGAATCCCCACACCGGGCGAGGATTTCGTTTTGATAGAGAATGAACCGACGGATAGTGATACCGACGACGCGCAAAGGAGTGAGAAGATATCTGTAGGAATCGTAAACGCGCCAGCAACATCAGCGCTGGGAAGTAAAGAAGTTGCTTCGTTTACCATTGTTGACGCACAGGACTCTGGATGAAATGCGGCGAGAATTTGCAGCACAGGCGACAAGGCAACAACAGTTGATGATACTGATCAGACAGAAGGAGGGCGCGTCACCACAAGAGGATGTCGGTCCGGTGAACGGAACTTTTGATGAACCAAATATGGCCGGAATTGTTCCCGGAAAAGTGAAGCTCGCGGCCACAAAGGAATTTCAGCGAGAAATGGAGAGTCCTAGCGCACCAACCGGGAGGATCTCAGAAGATGACTTAGCCAGGTACATTGAAGAACACTACCGAGTAGCAAAACAAGACCACGGGTATAGTTCTCTAGACCCCCCTTATACAAAATAAGTGGTCGCTTACAAGTTCCCGCCTGATTACACGTCGCCCAAGTTCAAAGTATACACGGGGCAAGGGAACGCACGAGAACATTTGGGTCGTTTCCTTTCAACAATGAACCAGCACGCGAAAGATGGAAATTTATGCTTAAAGGAATTTTCAAAATCCTTGTCCGACGTCGCATACACTTGGTATGACAACTTAAAACCAGGAAGTATAACAACATGGGAGGAGATGGCGCGCCTATTCCTCAAAAATTTCTTCTCTGCAAAAAGGCGAGTAACATCGGTTGATCTGGCGCGAACAACAATGGGGATCGACGAAGATCCTATGAAGTACATTACGAGGTTTCGGAGCCACGCGCTTGAGTCAAGCGAGGATGTGCCAGAAGATAGACTGGTTGAGATCTGTGTTGGGAAGATGACTGCTACCCTGCGTTTCGCCTTGTCCAACTTTCAGTTCCAAACATTTGTAGAATTGGAAGAAGCGACGGCGCGGGTATCAGATTGCCTTGGGATCTTTCATCAAGCGAAGATGGAGCAGACATGGTACAATTCTGTTAACTCGCTAAGCGCGGCAATTACTAGCAGTGGACCCGCGCCAGGAAGCAAGCGTCAAGCGCCTTTCCATCCATATCAAGGCGCGACACCACAAGGAGGACGGGGTGGGAATAATTCCAGCAGCCAGCGTCCCATCCCGGCGCATATACCTTGCACCAAGGAACAAATCGAGAACCTTGTTGATCAGTGGGCCGCTAACGGAGAAATTAACTTACCACCCGCCGTTGTGGATATAAATATCGTCAACAAAGCGCACGAACGATACTGCCACTTTCATAGAAGGGTAACTCACTCGACCCTCGATTGTTATGGTGTGCGAAACGCGTTCTGGAGAAAAGAGAGGGCAGGGGAGATAGACCTCGGACGACAACAAATAGACAAGGACCCATTGCCCAAACACAACGTTATGATGATCTCTCACGACCCTAGAAGTGAGGAGTGGGCAGCATGGGAGGATTCCAAGGAGGAAGCATGTGAATTGTCCAGCGGAAAGCAGGATTTTGGGGGAACGAGCAGCGTCGCTTTCCAGTTCTACAAAACAATCATCGCGCAGCAATTCTTCGACTCCCTAGGGTTCAGTGAAGACCAAGTCAGGGAGGCGTCTCAGGCAATCGCCGCTATAGCGGCAGGACATCAGGCGCTATCAAGAGGAAGGATTATTTTTGACGACAGCGACATATGCATTCCGGGGGAGCACTTACGTCTGTTGTATCTCACCGCGACTGTCAATAAACAGCAATTAAGAAGAGTATTCATTGATGGAGGAGCGTCACTAAACCTTGTCTCGGTACATACCTTGGAGTTGCTAGGTATACCAAGAGAAGAAATCAGGGAGCGGAAAACAGTGGTGCGCGGTTTTGGAGGTCACACCCAAGAGGCGATCGGGGTAATATGCCTCACCATGTCTATCGGACCGATTAAAGCATCAGTACCTTTCCACGTATTAGATGATCACACTTCGTTTCACCTACTCCACGTACGCGGATGGATACGCGATCACCATGTCGTAGCATCCACCTATCATCAGTGTATAAAAACTAGCATTGGAGGGAAGGAGTACAGGGTACCCGCCACAAATAATCCTTTTGGACCCGAGGAAGCATACATGACAGAAGCAGTTTTTTATCAGCCAGCGGAACAGAGTGAGGTGGCCGTAATAGGTTTATCCCGGACGATCCCCTTACCAAAGTGGGAAGAAGATAATAAAGTCTCAGTCTTTAACCCTGCTCGTTTAGTAATACCCAAGGAGAAAAGGAAGATTGAAGAAAAGGCATCTGTGTTCAGCGCCGAAAGGTTAGGGGCGCCAACAAGTGTCAAAAGATCAAAATCAGAAATAAGCCCCGTTTCCACCGCTTTCCCACTCAAAGCGGCGGACACGTTTACAGATTATAGCAATCAGCTGAGATGTTGCCGCCTGATCAACTGTGTGAAGCGTCTACAAGCCAGGCGACACCATCTCCCAACGGAGAAGAAGAAGTAATGGCAGAATCGTTACCAATGGAAGAACCCGTAGAGATACCATCTCTGGACAAGGTGGAAGAAGTAGACATTGGTGATAATGAGGAGCGACTAATCAAAATCAGCGCGTCCCTCGGAAAGGAAGAGCGAAAAAGAATGATCGAGTTATTAAAAGAATATAAAGATGTATTCGCTTATACATATAGCGAAATGCCGGGTTTGGACGCGGAATTGGTCGCGCATTCTTTAGACGTTATGCCATACGCTCGCCCTATAAAATAGAGAAGCCGTACCTTTCATAAGGACGTCGCGCTAGCAATAAAGGAGGAGATTGAACGATTGGTGGCGGCAAAATTTATCAAACCCATAAAGAACGCACCATGGTTAGCCAACATCGTACCGGTAATGAAGAAAAACGGGAAGATTCGCTGTTGTGTCAACTACAGAGACTTAAATAGAGCATGTCCGAAAGATGAGTTCCCAGTGCCAAATGTTGATATGCTAGTGGACGCGACTAGTAACCACAAAATGTTCTCGTTTATGGATGGTTACAGTGGCTACAATCAGATTAGAATGAACACCGTAGACGCGCATAAAACAGCGTTCCAACACCATTTGGATGCTTCTACTATGTGGTGATGCCCTTCGGATTATAGAACGCGGGCGCGACTTACCAACGCGCCATGGTGGCTATTTTTCATGATTTGATCCACAGACAAGTTGAGGTATATGTTGATGACATCGTAGTCAAGTCCCAGAAGAAGGAAGACCACATTGATCATCTACGCATGGTATTTGAGCGCTGTAGACGGTACAAATTCAAGATGAATCCTCTAAAGTGCGCTTTTGGAGTCACGTCAGGCAAGTTCTTAGGTTTCGTGGTTACCAGCACGAGAATCCAGGTAGACCCAGGAAAGGCGCAAGCGATACTTAGTATGGATAGCCCCGCCAATGTGCACGAGCTTCAAAGCTTTCTGGGGAAAATATCATATATTCGAAGGTTCATACCAGGCCTCGCCCAGATGATGGCCGCTTTCACCCCGCTTCTGAGGAAGGGATGCACATTCCAGTGGGAAGATGTTCAGCGGACCGCTTTCGAAAATATAAAGCGATGCTTAACTTGTTCGCGAGTCCTTCGACCTCCGATACCAGGCGAGCGCCTACATCTCTATTTAGCATACACCACCGAAGCCATAGGAGCGCTCCTTGCCCAAGATTTAGGGAACGATCAGCTTTTTCCTATATATTATGTGAGCCGCGTACTGAAAGAGGTCGAGGTAAGATATCCCCGAATAGAGCAAGCGTGCCTGGCTCTAATCTATGCAGCTCAAAAGTTAAGGCCATACCTATTGGCACATCAGACTGTGGTAGTTGCCACGGCAAACCCCATGGTCTATTTGGCCGAACGACCGTACCTGACCGGCCGAACTGCACTATGGTCTCTTCAGTTGTCAGAATTTAGGTTATATTACCAAAGACCGCGAGGCGTCAGAGGCCAAGCGATCGCAGATCTTTTAGCCGCGTTCCCAGGAAGTGACGAGGCCGACGTCCACGAGGACATCCCCGGGGAAGTAGCCGAGCTTGAAGAAGAAGGCACTTGGGACATGTATTTTGATGGGTCGTCATACGGAACGTATGGGGGAGCGGGCATCGTGTTCGAAACACCCGAAAAGGAGTTGTTATCGTTTGATGTTAAGCTGGATTTCGCATGTAGCAACAACGTGGCCGAATACGAGGCATTCCTAATTGGACTCAAGTTGGCAGAACAAATGGAGCTTCGCCGACTCCATGTGCATGGTGATTCAAAATTAGTCACGAGCCAAGCAGGGGGGGTGAATTCCACGTCAAAGAAGAACGTCTAGCGCCTTATCGCGCGGAAGCCCAGGAGCAAATGGCCAAGTTCGCCCAGATAGAACTAGGGCACACGGGAAGAGCTATGAACAGACATGTCGACGCCTTAGCAACACTGGCGGAGAAAATTAATATAAATGGCAAAGACGATGGCTCGATCACTATACACAGGCGAGAGCTCCCCAGCACGTGGTTACAAGGGATGAAATTTGAAGAAGAAAACGATTGGAGAAAAGGAATCATGAGGGAGCTCGGTAAGCCGAAGGAAGAAAGGTCGATACTATTCAAAAGACTGAAATCCTTTGTGGTTATCAAAGGACAACTATATTACCGGATGGCGGGTGGAGCCCTAGCTCGATGCATAGGGAATCAAGAAGCGGCGAACCTCTTGAACAAAGTCCATCAGGAAACATGTGGGCACTCGGGGGTAATACCATTATACAGAAGGATACAAAGGAAAGGGTACTACTGGCCTGAAATGGCAACCCAAGCAGCGACTTTACAAAATAATTGCGTGGAATGCCAATCGCCGCCACAACCATCAAAGGTCTGTACAGTTGAAGAATTGGATTGGAGGCAACCGTACATCAACTATTTAAGGAACGGATTACTCCCAGGAGACGATGTGGAAGCCTTGGTAATAAAGGAAAAAGCGGCGCGTTTCTTCATTGATGATGGAATACTATATAGGAAAAGCTTTAACAACGGGGCCCTAAGATGCCTGAGTAAAGAAGAGGCACAGACAGTGATGACCAAAGCGCACGAGATGGAGCATCAGGGAAAGTGCAAGCTATTCATACGCATGTTCATGAAGGGGGGTACTATTGGCCCACCATGGAAGCTGACACAACAGATTTTGTAAGAAAATGCGACATCTGCCAGCTCCATGGGAATGTCATTCAAGCGCCGCACAAAGAATTACATAGTATAGTTGCTCCGTGGCCCTTTCATAGCTGGGGTCTGGACTTGATTGGTCCTATAAATGCTCTGTCTTCCGGAAGGCATAAATACATAATCACGGCCACGGAATATTCAACCAAGTGGGTAGAAGAAGCACCTCTACGAAATTATGAGGGAGAAACCATTGCCGCGTTCATCAAAGAATACATCATTTGTCGTTTCGGAGCGCCAATGATCATCCGCTCGGACAACGGTACTTCCTTCATCAACCAGAAGGTGGCAGACCTGTTGGCCAAATATCATATAAAGCAGCATGCGTCGACTACCCACAGGGGAATGGGTTGGCGGAATCCACTAACAAAACGCTACTGAGGATTTTGAGCAAAACTGTCCACGATCACCACAAAAGCTGGCATGAGCAGTTACCCCTAGCACTATGGGCTTACAGAATCTCCAAGCGGAGTTCAACAGGGGCATCTCCCTATTCCTTGGTATACGGGGAGGATGCCATCTTACCAGCTGAAGTGGCGGTACCATCAGCTAGAGTGGCAATGGCTAGCCACACGGAACCAGACGATGTAAGCAGAATTGCGCATCTCGACGCGCTTGCAGAATGTAGGGCGAGGGCAGAGCATTTCCCTGAAACTTACAGAGCCACCAAAGCGCGTTATTATAACAAAAGGGTAATACCGCGCTCATTCGAGGTTGGTGATATTGTGTTAAAAAATCGCAAAGCACGTGCATAGAAAGGCAAAAGCTGGGAAGTTTGCAGCAAATTGGCGCGGGCCTTACATCGTGCGGAAAATTGCGGAAAGCGGCTACTACTACCTTAACCACATGAGCGGCAAGGAGATTGATACTCCGATCAATGGTAAATTGATTAAGTTATACTATGCATAAGCGGATAAAGCCAGAGGATAATGGCAGTCGCTCTACCTATTTATTGTTATTTATCTTACTATATGTAAACCTCTGAAATTAAAAAAAAAAAAAAAAAAGGGAGAGGGGAAGGGAAACAAAAGCAACATGCGCCCTATCCCATTTTCTTTTTTATAATTAATTTTTGGTCTTATGGGCACCGAAAACCCAAAAAGGAGCGCACTGAACACGCTGCCTCAGGAGCGCACTGAACACGCTTCCTTTCACAACAAAATCGATTTAACACAAGGGCACTGATCACCCTGGTCGATTGGGCACCGAAAACCCATAAGGAGCGCAATGAACACGCTGCCTCAGGAGCGCACTGAACACGCTTCCTCTTATAACAAAATCGATTTAACACAAGGGCACTGATCACCCTGGTCGATTGGGCACCGAAAACCCATAAGGAGCGCATTGAACACGCTGCCTCAGGAGCGCACTGAACACGCTACCTAGTCACAATTACTTAATCCAACACAAAACACATCAACATTAGCCCACGGGGCACATGAACAAGAGCTTTTCAAAAGGGCATTAATACAGACAACGGCATACGTAATAAGCCTCGTCTCTCTTTTACAATACTAAGCAAACATAAAGAAAAATCAACTGATTACAGAAGAACGTACCCTCACAAGTATAAGGGACACTACAACTCATATCAAGCATCGGTCAGTTTGACCAGCTCAGCTTCACATTCAGCAACGCATTGTGCGACAAAATCAACAGAGTCCCGTGCATATTCCA
>JAJJMA010210397.1:5462-21585 GCA_023529015.1 Papaver nudicaule | reverse complement strand
TGCGACAAAATCAACAGAGTCCCGTGCATATTCCATATAGCCTTGTTTTCTGGAAAGTTGTTGCACGAGGTCATTATAGCGATGACGCGCCTTACCTTGTAAGATTGAATCCGCGCCTGCACGACGAATTAATCCCATAGTCTCACATTGGTCAGAGAGGGCCGCACGTATGTCCTTGCATCGCTGCTCATGAGAATGGAGTAAACCTCTAGTCTCTAAGAAGACATCACGTAAGCGCTTTACTTCCTTCTCAAGATTAGCAAGAGCCATTGCGCCAGGAATAGCAGGAAGAGCCAATACCCACAAACCATCCAAAGATGCCATCTTGTCTGATTGAAATGAAACAAAACAACAATTGAAAACACTTTTATACTGACATAATTGGTGCATTTAATGTTAAGAAAGCCGCTCCGGGCATGAATGACACGTGTTCCATAAAACGCGTTTGCATTAATTAAAACAAGCCATATACGACATCTACATAGAAAAAGAAAAGACTAAACCAACGGCATGACCGCGCCTACAGCCATGGCGCGTCTACAACGCTCAAGTTCCTCATCGACATCCCTAACAAAACGTTCGGCCTCCAAGAGGCTACTAAGAGTGCTGGTACGGCGGCTGTGAGTCCTGTCCATCCGCCGACGAATCCCTGTTTCATTATGAGAACCAATCTGAACACCAGGAGCATGTCCAGCGACACAAGCGGCCTCCCACTCAGCGTGATGATCATTCCAAATCTGCTGAAGAGCCTCATAATCTTCTCGCCTATGCGTAACCAACAGTTTCATTTCTTCCTTGACTGATTCCAGTCGACCGATTTCACGTTCCAGATCCAAAGGAGTAGACATAGATGGCGCCGAAGACAAGGTTACAAAATAGCCGCGTAAGCGAAACGCCATTTGAGTTTGTTTGCAAGAAAGAGAAAAGAGAAAAGAAGATGGGATGAAAGGAAAATTAGAAAAGAACACATATATATACACACTCAAAGGTCAACATTCAAAAGACAGCCTCATTAGACATAAAACACCCCCTTTTAGACACTTCGACTCCGAAACGAACGAAACAATACGAAAGCACGGGCCAATGATACATTTATTACGCGCAGAGCGCGAGAGACGTCATACAAACTCAAAGTAGAGAATACTCGTCGCGCCCTACAGCTCCGAAGGCGCTCCAAAGAAATTTCATCAGGCTCGTGCCCATACAGTCTCATCCCCTCCACTAAGGAGTTCACGTCGGCAAACTCAAGGAAAGAGTCATCCGATAACTTCCCAAAATAAACAACTACTACAGGCAAAACGAAGCTCGCCCTACGCAAACGACGAATTGCATCAACAACCTCCTCGCGAGATAGCGCCATCTACCCAAGTGTCTGCAAACAAAAGAATGAGAGGATGCAAACAAACCAAATAACTCATAAACAAAACACATATTCTAGCTATTTATACAGAATCGGTCATTAATACAAGCATTAAAGACTAAACACGAAAATCAATATCCATAACCCAAACGTCAAACAATCAAATTCTTCCTCGTTCAAATAAAAAAAAGAAAAAGGGGGGGGGGGCGGGAGGGAAAGAATTCACGATTCGGCCTCGAATTCAGCCAACTCTTTTTGCTTCGCTTCCAGCTCTTGATTGACCTGCGCGACCTCCTGTTCTAACCCACCAAGGGCATCAGTAACATTACTGAACTCCAAGGCAACCCTCCTCTGCTCTTCAGTCTTGGCCTCGACTTCAGTCATCAACCGCTCTTTTTCCTGAACCAATTGCTCAATTTCGGTTGATAGCTTTGAGGCTCTGGGATCAGGTTTGGTCCTCGCCTTCTTTAACAGCTCCTGCAACCAGGCGACGTTGAGCTGCATATACTCTGCAATTGAAAGGATTCCCTCCCATTTCGCCATCTGATCCTCAGAAGGTGGATCCCGCTTAGCGCCATAAAGACCGGTCGCCACGACCAACAAATCGCGGACCATTTTCACTTGTACTGCCGCCCCGAGACAAATTACCATCGCCGAAGGCACGAGATGGCCATGACGCCTCAGAATTTTGGTATAAGTGCTCACGTGCACTGAAGGAACCCAGGACCCATGGACGAGCTCAAAAACCTCCTTTTCAAAACCAATCTCTGAACGATCGAAGGTTCGTTCGAACAAGGGGAGGGCAGCAGAATTACGAACTGCGCTAGCAGGAGAAGAACGAGCCGTGTTAGCAGAAGAAGAGCGAGTTATATTAACAGCTGGAGAGCGAGCTGCAACGGCAGCAGGCGAACCCAACACTGCAGAGGCCGAGGGCCGATTGACGATCTTATCATTTCTAGGAGGCAAAGAATTCCTCATGCGTTTCTCGCTACCCGCGCTATCAGTTTCCTTGATCATGCGCTTTCCCATATCCGCTTCCTATCAAAAAAATATATATATATATATATAATATATAATAATAAGTCGATAAGGTAACACCAAGCGAAAGTGATAAAATACCCAAGATAAGCCGGCGTGACTCACCTGCTCAGAGGGCGCTGAAGTCGCCTCCTCGTCGACGTCTGTATCACCTGCTTGCTCATCTGAACAACCCTCTTCGAAGGAATCTGGAGCAAAAAACGTATACAAACTCAAAACTCTCTCAATTCGCAGAGAAATGAAACAGATACTATATCCTTTATATATATATATATATATATATATATTTTATTTTATTTTTTGTCGTTCGCTTTAAAAAGGGGATTAAATGCGCTCCACGTGTAAAATTTAATGCATACCTGGGTCAGACAGTACAAGGGCAGAAGAAGACGGGCCCACTGGGTGTTCTTTCCCTGACATCGATGAACTGAAAGATTCCAAAATGGCAGACGGGGAGTTCAGAGGATTAACCTCACCGCGCTTAACAGAACAAACCAAAGGTTGCAAACGGGTCAACTTCATCACATCGGCCGGTTTGGGACCAGCGCTTTTGTTACGGTGTTCAAGTTCCCTCACAAACTCTGGATTGCTCGAGCGAGCAGGGGTCTGTACGGACGCGGCACGCTTCCTCTTCGAGGAGACTGTCGGACGCGCCTGTTTAGTACAAGACTTGTTAGAAAGGGAGGACATACACCGAGGAATGGGGACTATGCCCGCTTCCCAGTTTCGTTTATCAGTCAAAGCTTTCTCACGCCACTCATTCTCGGGCATATTAAGCCACTCCTCCAGAGACCGCTTACGCGTCCCTAGATCATGAGCGTCGTCAGGCTACGTGCAAGCAAAACTTAAGTAAACACAAAATCTAGAATATGAATACAAAACATCGAATTGATATGCCAAAAGGACGGTCACTCACCAACACAGTACTAGGCGCTGAAGGCGACGGTTTGGGGACTCTGGGTGTCCGCGATCGTCCTTGTCCGCCAGCAGCTTTTGGGGAGGGAAGGGGGACTTTCCTCTTCGACTTATGCTTCACAACCGCGTCAGGATCCAAAGGAAGAGGACCCCAAGCTGTCTCAGAAGAATTCCGAGCGCGACCCTTGTTCCCGGGAACTAGTCTTAGAGGTTCTCCTACACTCTTCTCAAGCACAAAACGGCCGACGCGATGCATCTCATAAAGCTCGTCTTTGTTCGGTGCGTGGTAACAAACACGAGCGGTGACTAGAAAGTTCATCACGCGTGTTAAAAGCTCGTTCCAATAATAACGCCAATCCGAAGAAAAGCGGAGAGAATCCCGAGCAGGTTGAGGATAACGGATGGTGAAGGGAAGTGGACGACAGCGAACTGCGCCTCCATCAGAGTAGACAAACCTATCGTAACAAGCCTCAATCGAGGCATCATCCAGGATAAGGGTAGGCAAGGGAGGCGGAGGAACCCCCTGGTCAAAACCTGCTTGGCGGACAACCCGATCGAAGTTATAGGCCTCAATAAAGAACGCGCCCCCGCAAAAACCAGGAAGGTAGCCAGACGTAACCGACAAAACAAAGTCCACATCACTCGCTTGATTCACTTTTCGAGAGTCAAGGATCTCCTCTTCATCCGAGTAAAAGGTGTAAGGAGTAGGTCCAACGCGACCATCAGTGTATGGAGAAAAACAAAACTTGCTCCCAATATCCATGTAATGGGAAATGCTGTCGAGAGATTTGGGCGATTTCCGCCTAAAAAGACGGGCGCGGGGATAAGTATACACCATGGGATCTTGATAGACTTCCCCGTCCTCATTAACTCGTTCCTCGACGCCATGAATGGTAAGTGTCGGACTTGGCGGGCTGTATCCTGGAAAGCGATCCCAAGACCACATCTGAAGGAAACTCGCGGGAACGAAAGTCTTGACAGTGTGTACATTAGCGGCCCTCTGGATATCAATCATGAGCAAGTCTAAGTGGTGGTAAAGTCCACCCAAGAACATAGGAGCCAGAGGAAAAGATACGTCACGCGCCATCATAACGGCCATCGGCATAAGTTCTTCCTTGATTGTATCCCCCGGGCTGAACTCGAAGATATCATGACTCAGTCAGAAAAGAAGAAACGCGGCCAGTTGCACCATCTTTGAATCCTCGCCGTAATCTGGACATTCCCAACGGCTCTCCACCATTTTCGGTGCCCAGTACTTCACGAATAAAGGGTAGGAAGAGCGTCTTTTCTTCGACTTGCTTGAAGTGGCCGCTTCGGCATCATCCTCGCCTAGAAGGCGCAAAGACAGATTCATGGTTAGCTGTGCACAATGAAAATACTCGCAAAGAGTAAAAAGAGAATAAAAGACGAGTTAGAGAAAATATTACCCCGGGCGCCTTCATGTTCCTCGCCCCCTTCTATATCATCATCTTGAGCGCCCTCAAGTTCCTTACCCTTCTCTGGATTATCCCCGGCTCCCTCGACATGGACGTTCCTCGCGAGCTCTTTGGACTTCTTCAGAATGGCCACCAACTCCCAATCCTTCTCACGCATACATCCTGCGACGGCCGACTGATGCCAGTAGCAGGAGCCATGGACTGGTAGCAAGGTTAAAGCAATCACATCCTCAAGAGTAATAGTCGCCTCCCCCCAAGCTAAAAGGAAGGTATGGAACAGAGAAATCCAACGCGTTACTAGCTTGGTCAGATCAAAACTACTACGGTTGCAGGAGCGACATTTGGACGCTTTGATAGCGTCAAGAACTCCGATCCCCTCCAGAATACGAGCATGAGACTCATGGTTTTCAATAAAATCAACCCACGACACCCAACCCTCTTGGGGTTTCGCTGTGGATTTATAGACAATGTTGGGAAGCTCATAATCGCCGCAGTTTATAGCCAAACGAGGAACCTGCTCATAAGGAGGGAACGACCATTCGGCGATGTCCGGTCTTAACAGCCACATCGGGTCGGCTGGCAGAGGCGGCGGCAGTCGATTCAGAAGGCGCTGATTAAATAAGTCGTCAGGATATTCGGCGGCGGGAAGAGGAACAAAGGCACTCTGAAGGGAAATGCTTCGTTCGAACAGATTGTGAGAAAATAAGCGTTCTTTCCGATCAGGAGGAGGAAAGACATCAAGGTTAGGGTTCTGAGCGCCCCCTCCATCTGGCGCGGCTTCGGGGTTACCCTCGTCCTCATGATTAGGGGCGAGTGAGTCGTCTTGCAAAGGCTCGTCGCAATCACTCATGGTAATAGAAGGAGAGAAGAAGATGATTTTTAACCAAGGAAAGTTTGGCTGGAGGAAACGAAGGCATAAGAGTATTTATACTGAGGAGAGGAAAGTGTAACCGTCCGCCACCTAGACCACGATGCCAGTAACTCGTGGACGTGCGCCGCCACGTAGGCCATGATCTCGACGGTTACAGAGTTAAGCGTGGGCGATGGTTAGGGGACTTGGGTTCCCATGGGTGACGGTCGACCCGGCACACTCTGCCCGCCCGAACCGTCAGGGGACTAATGTGGATACCCCAAGTCCATTAGGGCCTAATGGGCTTGACACATGTAAAGTTAAGCCTATCTAGTTGGGCTTGGGTTTAGATATCTTGGGTGTTTAAGGGATAAAGGATGGCAATTATGTTAATAAATGGCTAGGAGGACACATGGCAACCAAGGAATGAAAGGGAGTCTCTATAAATAGGACTCTAAAAAGATCATTTGAGGAGGCTTTTTGGAAGAGAGAGAAATCAGACTACACTTTTAAGAGAGAGAGAGAGAAAGCAAGAGAAATGAGATAAATCGGGTTGTTACCTCTGAGACTCGGATCGGATTGATAATCTTACCCTATTCACACAAAATAACCAACATTGGATTCGCGTACAGGTTCGCGAAATGTTCGGTCACTTTGGAACTCAGAAGAAATCCGAGTTTCTGGTTTGCGAACCGGTTCGTGAACCGTCCGCCTGTCAGATTTCGTCAAATCTGGATTCCGCTGGAAGTTCTGGGCTGACCAGGACTTAGACGTGTATACGTCCTCAGCTGTAATCCATGGACTCTTTGCTCAAGAGTACTCCTTTAGATTCATCCATATCCAACTAACGATTTGCAAGCAAACCATTGTAATGGACACATGGCACCGAATCTATCTCATTCATTCTTGTACTCACAGTATTTGTGGGAACAAACACTGGTCATGACACAAGGCCACGTTAGACAAGAATACGATCTCAATCGCTATTATCACTACTAAAGTAGTCGACTATATTTCGAAAGAATAGAGAAAGTAGAATAGAAGAATTTCTATAAAGTCATAACTCCTACTAACCTTTTGTCGATGAAGAATAATTGATGTCTTCTTTGTCTTCACAGTCTTCGTCTTCAAGGTCTCTACTACTTTGTCTATATCCCAATTCTGAAATCTAAACTCTAGTAGGCTAAATCAAGAATTGAGTTTTGACACCTAAAACTGACAACTAGCTTGACATACCAACGCTAGTGGGTTTGACCGGACAATGCCCTAACAGACTTCACCGTAAAAACTCCATTCCTTATTTTTGTCCACACTAGTTTATCCTCACTGTGTTCAGGAATCCTCATTGCAAGAATTATATTTGTTGTTTGGGCATCAAATAGATGTCTGACAATATCTTGTTTCCATCTGTGAGTAGTCCCGTCTATCAAGTCAGAAACATAATGATACTTATAGACTTCAGTAGCCGTATGGCTAGGAAGAGGTGGAAGATTCATATCAATAACCCAGTTATCTCTCTATATCTCGATTTTTTATCCATCGCCTAGCGACCAGAAGCTATACTTACGAATGAAATTAAGCTCGCCGCTAACACTTTTCCATGACCAGGTTGAGTCTTCCTTTGGATCAGCATGCAATGGTTTTGTGTCAGGGAAGTATTTTGCCTTCAGTGAGGATGACCACAAGCTGTTATTAGTAGTGCACAACCTCCATGCGTTTTTTGCCAGTAAAGCACGGTTGAAACAACTCATAACCTTGAGTTTTAATCCACCATCTTCATAGGTTCTGCACATTTTATCCCAAGAAGTATAGATCATGCCTTTGTTTAGAGGTTTGTTCCACCAGTAACGTAGTTGCAGGGAGTTAATCTTTTTCACAGTCTCCACCGACATTTTGAAGTTACTCATTTGATGAAGAGGAATAGAGCTCAGGACATGCTTCACCATTACTGTTTTGCCAGCTTGAGCCATGTCTTTGCCCCTCCATATAGCTAGTCTTCTCTCCATATTATCCAGTAGGCTTTTGAATGATACTTTCTTCTTCTTTTTGAGGAATAGTGGTGTTGATACCTTTCGTTCTCGTCCATTCTTTTGACACCCAAGCTGTTGATTATATTGTTGCTTGTTGTAGCATTTACGTTCTTGCTAAGACTCACACCACTTTTTTGGTAATTAACCAATTGACCTGAGCAGCTACTAAAGTCTTCCAGGATCTGTTGCAGATTTGCTATATTTTCCTGATTAGCTTTAATGAACATTAAGCAGTCATCTGCGAATAGCAGATGACTTATATGGGGGGCCTTTCTCGCAATACTTACTCCCTGTATCTGCTTACTTTGTTCAGCAGCAGTTAATGCTCTTGATAGATCCTCCATTGCAATGATAGAGGTATGGAGAGATCAGATCGCCCTGCCGTATCCCCCTAGTAGGATGAAAGGATGGGCAATCTGCTTTATTTAGAATGACTGAGATTTGAGTGGTGTTGATGCACTGGAAGACAAGATCACACCATGCTTCTGAGAAACCCATTTGTTTCATGACATCCATGATAAAACACCATTCAAGCATGTCGAAGGCTTTGCTCATGTCAAGCTTCAACGCCAAATAACCTGCACCATTAACATTAGTTGTTCTCTTTAACTTATGTATGATTTCGTGTGCGAGAGAAATATTATCGGAAATTACCCTCCCTTGAACATAAGCTGACTGAAATGGTAAGATTACTTTGTCCAGGATTAACTTGAGTCTTCTTGCCATCAGTTTGGAAATGATCTTATACGACGTATTGCATAGAGCAATTGATCGATAATCTGCTTCTTTTGAAGGAACTTTAACCTTAGGAATTAGTCTGAGCCTTGTGTGATTCATTTTCTTGTTTAGGAAACTTGTAGAAAAGAAGGTTAGTACATAGCCCACGACATCTTCCTTCACTATTTCCCACTGCGATTGGTAAAAGCAAGGAGGGAAGCCATTTATCCCTGGTGCTTTCCATGGTTCCATACTCTTTAATGTTTCAAAAATCTCTTGTTCAGATGGAATTGATGTCAGCATTGTGTTCTCTGCATCAGTGATGACCGAAGGAATATGACTTAAGAACTCTGCATTATGTTGAGGATGTGAGGTAGTGCTGACTTCTTTAAAATGACTTGATAGAAGGGTTTGTAAGTTGTCCCTGTCACTACACCATGAGACATCTGCAGCTTGGAGAGAGTCAATCCGAGTACGAGCTCACCTTCTATTGGCATTGACGTGATGTGCCTTCGTGTTTCTATCAGCATCATTGTATATATAATCGTTGGCTTTCTGTTTCCAGAAGTCATGATTAATATTCCTCCAGTGCTCCAGTTCACTTTCGATTTTTTGTATTTTTGTTGTCTGATTAGCTGCATCACCCTTTTGTTGTATTTGTTCTAGTTGACCATACAAGTTCTGGATATTCTCATTTATGTTGCCAAATGTCTTCTTATTCCAATCTGCTAGGAATTTCCTAGTAATTCCCAATCTACCATAAAACTGATGTGCCACTGAGCCTGTAAAGTTAGTTTGCCAAGCTGCAAGGATTTGATCTTTACAAGTGGGATTATAAAGCCAGCAACCAAAGAATTTCCAATTTTTATAAGGGATATGCACCTAGTTATATAGGTTTAACATTATTGGAACATGATCTGAACCTAGTTGAGCTAAATGCAATAGGTGCGAGTCTGGGAATGCAATAGACCAGTCGTTATTGACACACGCTCTATCTAAACGACTCTTTATTCTACCGGTACCATGCTTATTGCTCGACCAAGTGAAGGGCTTACCTTTATAGCCTAAGTCAGCTAAACCACATTGCTGAATGATTTGTATAACTGACGCAGACTTTAAGCTAAATGAGGAAGAACTAGTATTACGTTCATCCAGGTTGAAAGTAAAATTTAGGTCACCTATTAAAACCTACGGTTGATTAATGGCTTCACCAAGCTCACTAATAAAGTTTCATAAGTCTTTCTTTTCCTGCGGGTGATGTGTGCCATACACACAAGATAGCAGCCATTCAGGCTTGGCTGGATCATGTCTGACTAATGGATGTATCATGTTTTTAGACTTATGCATTACCTGGAGCTCGAATCCATCTTTCCAAAGTAAGAGAAGACCTCCCTTACGACCAATTGAGGGTACAAAGGTTTGATTTGGGAATTGCAGATTTTTAGCAAGCTTAAGGACCTTATCTGATTCAATCTTAGTCTCTGAGAGGAAAATAATGTCGGGTTTATGCTTATTGTACAGATAGAGCAAATGATCCCTAGCTGTCTTGGCATTGAAGCCTTGACAATTCCATGCTATTACTTTCATAACTGTATGGTAATAAGGTTTGGGATATTTATTGAGGGGATGATTAATGGTGCAATCACTTTGAAGCCTAGTGCAATGAATAGGATATAAATGTAGTATATTCAAGATAGGTGTGGTTATAGATGAGGTATGAAATAAATGATCTTTTTTGTGCTTTATATGCGAGTCCGACACATAAATGTTATGCAGTTTATGGGTATGCAAGACAATAAAATGGTAATGATGAAAAGAGATTAATGAAAGATGATAGGGAAATTTTGAAATCAGAATATTTGAAAAACTGAGAGAGTTATAAACCTGTTCTCCCTCCTGCTTGCTAGATGCTCCTCCCTTTCTGAAAACTCCATTCACATCCATGGTCTTGGTCATCGGTTTGGGTTCCAATGGTACAACAGGATTGTGCAATGTCTTAGGGACTTCATTTGCAGTTGAGCCCATGATTATAGAGCTTTTCCCAAGTCTAGTGTTGGCAGCATCCTCTTCCATAACAGT
Source organism: Papaver nudicaule (assembly GCA_023529015.1). Lineage (NCBI taxonomy): Eukaryota > Viridiplantae > Streptophyta > Magnoliopsida > Ranunculales > Papaveraceae > Papaver > Papaver nudicaule. The sequence goes on along the minus strand of JAJJMA010210397.1, from coordinate 11,160 downwards.
ATCCTCATCAGCTATAGGCACCGGTTCATTGATCTTAATACCATTCTTAGGAGGAACAAAGGGGGTATAATTCACAGTCGCTTTCTTTGGTTTGGGCATGGGAACAACATTTACAATTCTCTTTGGGATAGTTAACTTGATAGCAGTGAACTCTTCATGCTTAAGATGATACTCCTCCTATAACTCACAATTCTTCATACACTGAGCTTTGCCGTGTGGGACAATCACGTAGCATTCTTTGCATGTCTTATGAGGTTGTTTATCGCAGAAGAATTTGTACCACTTAGTTGTTTGTGCAGCAGTTACAGCAAGAACTCCCCTTCTTAATGGGTTACTTAGTTTGATTTTTACACAGACTCTGAAAACATCACCGCTTGGTGGATCAACAGCAACAACTTCCCCCATGACTTCTCCCATCTCCTTAGCAGCTTGTTGGTGATAATGCTCAGGCAGCAAGTTATGCAGCCAGATCCAAAACTCATGATGTTCCCAATCCAGATCATTGATTGGAACAGTAGGATCATACATATGCACTATCATAAGATAACCATCAATACACCAGGACCTTTCTGCAAATATCTTTTTGACCGCACTCCATTTTTTTCAAGGTAAACACCATTACGTTTTTCTCAATTTCCAGTACCATCACCTCATCAGCCGGGACAAAAGGCCATGTTACTCTTAGGTGTTTATCCACCATCTTGTCAGTTAATCTGTTCTGCACGAGTATCTTACCCACAAGTTGTGTTTCCACTTCATCTTCTTCCACATCTGGAGCTTCTTCATATTGAACAAGGTTAGTTTCTTCATTAGCTTGTTCAAGGTTTGTTTCATTCAGCTTATCAGTGATCTGGGTAAATCCCTTCGACATAGTAGAGGTTTTTGGGTTCATGTTCTCCATTGCTCGGCTAGGGTTTAGATAAGAAGGAATAAACAGTGGGTTTAGGGTTTGACTGAAGGATGTGTTGTTATTATAGTACCAAAGGTTAATGGAAATATGGGATTTTCCTATATTTTCTGGTGAGGTATATATGGAAATGGTGATAAGCATGCATAGAAGAGCGGCTACAAACCAGGAAAAATTAATGTGTTTCCTAATTTTGTAACAAGAATTTGAAATTTGAAAATTGGGATGGCGCACTTTAGGGGTAGGGTTTTGACTGGATCGGAGTCTAGACTCAGTAATGGACACCAAATGAACAAGAAGATATTGCGCAAAACTTTCGAAACCATGAAGTAAACACTTGAACTCCTTAGCTAAAACTAGTTGTATACCAATGAGAGCAAACGCATAGACCAACTGTGGATATGAGGCAAATGCCATTAATGAAAGGGAGTAACAACCTGCAAGGCGCAAGAGAAAACATGAGAAAAAAGATTAGTTATACATGACACATTCAAGAACACAATTTTTGGCCAAAGAACATTAGAAGGGAGTCAGCACAATACTGGTTTTATAAGTGTTTGAGATCCAAAATCAAGGTTTAAGCATAAAGGAATCCTAGAATGATTGAAACTTCGGAGTTATACGAAATAATAAAAGACTGGTTACTAGATTTTCAAAAAAAAAAAGGTAGATGATAAAAAAGATTTATATAACAACTAGAATGCATAGTCAATTGCTTTATGAGCACTTTTGATGATCTACTGCTACTGATTTGGAAGATTAAAACTCATCATAGCCAGAAAATCATGAAACAGTGAGAATGATTATGCAAAAAAATTATACTGAGTTGACTCGATGATCGCCCGATCCTCAGAGCCCGGTCACTTTTAATGGTTTGTTATCTTTACACACATTAAACTAGGCAACAAAATCTCTAACGCTCATTATTTTTTATTTTATTTTTTTTTCTTTTTGCTAAACAAAACAAATTTCATTCATGCATTAAAATTATATTGTTGATTACAAGTAGGATAACAACTTTATTTGGAAAGAAAAATACAACAATAGGCATCAACGTACGAGTAGTATTCTTGTGTACATTCAAAAGTGGGAGAAATAGTGGTATTTTTGGAGAAGTATCCAACCATTATCATAGAAAAAAGAACCACTAAAGATACACAGTTTTTTTCCTCTCTCGCTCTGCGAATCGAGGTTATTGAGTCAACCCACATCCAACCGATTCGTTCTAATCTCCATTTTTTCCTCCATTCAATGGTGTTTCATGGAGAATTCTCATACTAAACTGCCCAATTAAGGAATCTACATATCACAAACAATCTTATTGGGTTAGTTCCTGCGTCGGTTCTCATCTACATCTACCGGAGGTCAACCGTATGATGGGTCGGAAGAGGAAGAAACCGGATCTGCCTTCGTTTAAGAATTTAATGTGTTGGGTTGTGTTGATTTCTCTCTCTTTTAGTTTCTGTTTTACTTAACTTAGTTAGAATTAGTTGTGTCTATTAGGTGTTTGTTATAAGGTTGCTTATTGTTCCCTCTGCTAGTATCACCTACATCCCTGTTCCATCTCCACTATCTTCACACCTCTGTTAACATCCAAGAACTAATATCAAAGCCAGCTTTCATTCACCCGCACCTATTTGCAGTTGGCGTAGATTACTAGGTTGTTTCTTGGATTAGTCTTATCTTTTGATAAGTTTCCTCGTTGGTGTGAATTTAGTTTACATAGGGAATTGTTTCTCAATGTTGAACGCTCTTTTTCCTAGAAATCACCTCACTTGGTTTAACCTTAATCGTCATCATATCGTGGCTAATAAGCATTTGGACTTGTGGTTTCTACACCCTCTATCTTATTTCTCACTTAATCCTTGTGTTAATACTAAATCTGGATTTCAGCTTGGTGATCTCGTAATCTTATTATCTCAACACTTCCATTCAATGAACATGGATTTCTTCCATTACCGGGTGTTGGGATCCCTTCATTTGTTCCTAACACATTTACAAGATTGGGATTTTGATCTGTTGTTGGTGAAGGTTTGGAAATTTGTTTTGGACTATATATCTTCCACTTTCATAGAGGGTAAATCCTTGGATCGAGAGATCTTTTCTATTAATTTTAACTTATTCATCTCTTATCTTTCAATTCATGCTACTGATCCAATGATTTTTGGGCATCTCTTTACAGTTTCAGGATTTTTCTTATCAATTTCATATGACTTTGGGTTTAAATCGAAATTCAGCACTGTATCAACTCGTTTTATCTTGAGTCCAACTCGTCTAACTCAGTTACCCATTCATACTGCGAGTCCAGGTGGTAACATGTTTTTTTTGTCTTGCTTTCTTTCTGGCTTGGTTGCTAGGATTTTCATCTATCTCTCTACATGTGTCGATCAACCACCTCAGTTGGTCTTCGATGTTTTTCGGGAGCTTAACAAGACAAAAAAGTACAATACCTGACATGTTCTGACATATTTTGTTCCACTTTAGCCACGTATTCTAGAATATCTGTTTTTACTTCACAACTTCATTTTACAACGACATTTCATGGGCTTAATTATATAGCCCTAATTTTGGAATGGCTGGCCCATGTCTTTTTGTTTTTGCTAGGAATTAACCTTCTGAAACAGTTAATCATGTAGGATCAGACAAATACTTACCATATTAAGGCTCTTGTTTCTGTTGGATGGATGGTTCATGGAAGACATGCTTTGATTGGATGGATGGCGTCTGGAGGAGTTTCTGCCTTTGGTGTTGTTATAGATGTTGTTTTTCGTATTGGTGTGTATGCTTCGGTCTTGCTCTGTACAATGTGCCCGACTTACTTTTGATCCTTACCTAAGTTTACAATGGGGGTGGCAGAATAATTTGATGGAGTTTGTTGATACTAATTTTCTCATATCATACATCAACCAATAGTAAGTAAATTAAAGATAATAATGACTAAATAAGTGGCCTTAGTCTTGCAACACCTCGGATATAACCACAAGGGTGGAAATATCACTAGAAGTGTCTAAACTTAATTGGCGTCCTTAAATATGGCGACACATTATAGAGGATGCCGAACGGAGTCTGCAGCTTTTCTAATACATGTATTACAATGGTTTTAACAACCTCTGTCACTCAGCAACTCCCATTCCCAATGCTATTTACGGATAAAATAACAAGTCCAATGAGTTTACCTTTGTTTTATGTTGAATGATCAGATAATCCCTATGTGAGGAGATGAGATCACTTAGAGTGATTGATACTGGAATAATAGATAACACACCAACATAACGAGGTTCAGCACGTTGTGTGCTTACGTCCTCGGGGAAAGCTATTTCTGCTATTGACATTCATATTATTCTTCATTACAACACTCTGGTGGGATAACAGATAGTGAGTATTCCCTCAGCGTATCCACCTAAAATTTGCTCGACCCCCACTATCTCAGTGGAGTGGGGTAAAAATAGTAGTTTATGGAGGTCATTGGTTTTTACTACACTTGGTTCCTTCTTCATTTAATGTCGCTTGTCAACAGCTGGATTTCTTGCACCGCCTTGATTGCCCACTCCTGAATCGCCACCTCCTTGGTAGAATCTATCTTCGTTTTCCGACTTTTTCGATTCTCTTGATGCGATGGTCTTATCTTTTGATGACTCACCACCGTGGGGATATCCACTTGGTGATCCACACGTTTGCCTATCCTTCTGTCGCGGTATAGGCTTGAGCGGTAACAGCTTCAACACGCGTCCTTCATGCCCAGGCCTACCTATAGTAGGTTCATCATGACCTTCGGTTTCCATCGTTCCTCGTGATGGGGTAAAGCGCGTGGAAGATGGGTCTGGTACTTCGTCTTCATTTAATACCGTGCCCCGAGTCCTAAGCAGGTGACACGTAGTCGTCGATATTTTGGTATTAACAGTTTGCACATTTTCTTTCAGTTATTACCAAGGGTAATTATGAAAGAAAACTCTTCGCTTTCTGCCGCCACTTTCCCATGTCTTTATTGTGTGGTCCCGACCTTAGATCGTGTGTGAGATATCCCCTTGAATCTTGCGCCGGTTACTAATCATTCCTCGAGACAATAAGTATCAGAGAGAGGATCTGAGTTTTAACTTCTTCTTCTTTATTTCTTATGTTGCTATCGGTTTCTTCCCTTCTTTTACCTCTTCTCTTTTCTTCCGGTGAGTTCTATCGTCTAGTTCTTGTCTCTTCCCCCTTTGGTGCAGTTATTGGATTCTTTCTTCAGGTAATTCTTCTGATGCTTCCCTTTCTTCTGTGATGACATTACTTCTTCTTCGTATGATAGCATGGATTTCTGCTTCTGTTAATTGATTGGTTCATTTTCTTCTGCCGTAGCGACTGCTTGCGCTTGTTGTTGATTCGTTCCTCATGCATGACGGTTGTTTCATCTTCTACATCTGTTCTTACATATCATGTATCTTTATTTTGTTTTCTCAGAGCCATGACGAGAAAGAAGTCCAAGGCTTCGAAGTCTAAGTCAGATACTTCGTCCCAAGCAGCCTCGGTTGAGGCGGCTGATACCAGTACTCCTCATTATGAAGTATCGAGGCTTGAACCTTTGGATCCAGAGAATTATCGTCACGTACCTCTTGAGGAAATTAAAAGCACCTATTCTCTCGAGGGTTTCACGATAGAACACTACGGAGATACATATGTTCTGACTGAGCATATGGTTGCCAACTTTTCTTTTGATGAGAACACTCTTCTCATCACGGTAGGTCAACTTGCTGCTGGGTTAATTTGAAAAAGAAGGGGTACCGAAATACTACCAACTTTTCGTTTTGGCTC
>JAJJMA010210386.1:4997-18128 GCA_023529015.1 Papaver nudicaule | reverse complement strand
TATCTTTTCTACGCTTGAGATCGATCCATGTGGAGATCCGTCTACTGTTTTCTGATTGGTCCAGGCTGTCTTTAACAGCCTGGCTGTCTGTACGGTCGTTATGTTTCTGGTATTTAACCAGGTGTCTGTTTTGTCGGTTAAATAAGTTTAGTTTTATCTTCTTTAATTTCTGCTCTCTGAGCTCTGTGTCTGTAACACTTTATCCATTAATGGATTTCTTCTTTTCAATCATCGAACTCTGTTATGTAAAACAGTAGTTCTAGTACCTAGCAATGCCCCTACAAAGTTTCCAACAATGGAGAGATGATTCGAAGGGTTTGCCTCCTATGAGAGCCTACTGTGACCTCCCGACATCCATTGCCCGTATAATTTAAGTTCGAGACACGAGATTGGTGTCATCAAAATATACCAAGAAGAGGCATGCAATGTTTCAACATGCGTTGGAGGGATTGCAAGTGCTAAGAACAGTAAAGTTACCCACGGCGCGAAGTAAAATACAACTTTGAGAAAGTAAATGAAGAAAACGATGGAAGTAATAACAATAGAAATCCACCATAGAAGGAGGTTGACATCCATGCTTGGAGGAATCTTGTTGATGGAGAGGCAGCTAGGGCCTTCCATAGGATGGCTTGGCTGCTAACTCCAAGGAAAATACTGAATGTAGAGACTGGAAAACGGAGAAGAAACGACCACTTCTTGTCTTTTGGAAGTACCAACTCCTTTGTGTCCTGCAAAAGGAAAAGATTGAAACATAATTAGATTAACTCCTATTTCCCTATACAAGAGCTGAAAAATCAGATAACAAAATAACCTACCATACCCTGAGAGTTTCCAATTCAAGGCCTTCGAGTGCATCAATGTAGCGATGCACAGGTAAGTTCTCAATCTCAACATTTTGTGGAACATTAGCCTCTTGTTCATCAAGTTCTTGTTGTTTTCCCCGTAAATGTGATAACTGGCTCTGAAATCTACGAGACCATGTTTTAAAAAAATCATACGTCTTATGCTTTAACTTATCCGTCCGCGGCTTTCTTGCATCTTCAAAATTAGCCCCCGAAGGAGAAGATGGCATGCGGATATAAATTTTTTTTTTTTTGAATTTGAAAGGTTATATTAAAGGTTGGACCGAAGCCCACTACCTACAAGCCCAGGTAGCTAGGCAAAGAAATAAAAAAAAATCCCCCCACTCTGATGCAGACGAGTTTCGAACCCAGGTCACTGGTATCACCACCGAACAACACATCTGCATGCGGATATAAATGGATCCCATTTGGTAGGAGTGGTCAATGGCTTCACATGCATTTGCCTCACTCTGAAATATCATACGTATATAATAAGTTAACAACCATGACATGAGAAAACACATGTAGGCAGAGCTAATCCTTGAACGGAATGTATGACTTACCTTAGCATTCGCAAGATCAGTTGATGGACTTGAAGTTGGAATTTCTGTGAGGTGAGACCATTGATTTGCCGTAGAACTCTCTTCTATGCCATCCAAGCTAGTGTATGTCATTGGAGTTTTAAATTTGAAATTGGGAGGAAGTTCTTCATGAAAACTTTCCTTGGGTGAAGTCATGACAGTGAACTGATATCTACGATCGAGCAAACAATTTCGGCTATGTTAAGCTCTCACACTGTAAAGAGAAAAAGATAAACTAGTGATTTGAAAGGATAACCACTCAATTAGATGTGTATGTGTTGCGAATAAGAAGAATGCCAAAAACACAAAAAACCAAGCAAGTTAAATAAGCAACCAGCATAACACTCATAAAGCAGCGGCCAAACAGGAAGCAGCAGCCTAACACTTTACATTACATTATCTTTAGATGGTTTTTTCACGTAGAAGCCACATTCCATAAATGATCAGTCGCCTATCTTGTGTGTGAGTCAAATTTTGCAAGAAACTAATATTGTTGCATTGGAAAAGTGCAACAAGAAAATCAGTAATAATACATGCATCAACCCAGTATCTTGAGTAGGTATGCCATTTGCCTAGACCCGACCAGAAAAACAAAGAGCCACTAATTGAGAGTCGGGATTTAGGTTAGGATCATTTTCTCAAGAAAATTAGTTTCAAATTAAACTAGCACCAACTGCAAATATAGTGTGAGAATAACAGGGCCATGCCAACGGGATACTTCTTTACAAAGAAAAGACATCGGATTTTTCTTTTTTAATACAAATTCGTTGAAACTCATGCCATAATTATATCTTTCCAGAGGTGAGTTTTCTATTTGACCCGAAACAAAAATCAATCTAGCCATATGCGCAGGTTGAAGATAGCCGTAACAGGCCCTTAACACGAGGCAAAATATGGGAAGAGAATGGCTCGTGGCTGTGGTGAAAGGCCGGTTAAGATTGGATATGGCTTGTGGCTAGGGTGAAAGGCTGGTTAAGATTGGATATGGCTTTGGTCTTCTTTCCATACACATGATTCAATCTTTTTTCAGAAATAATGCATGATTCTAACAAACTTGCAACATAGAAGAATGGTGGTGCCAGATACCGTTTGCAAGTTTAGTGGAGTTGAAGAAGAAGATGAAGACTGTATTTTTTCAGCAGTGTCCATATGGGAAATTTTTGTTTTAGAGCATATGAAGTCAATGATCCTAGGTACCAGTTAGAGCCTTCATTGGGCTTGGGTGGCCCAAAAACTTTCCCCCTTCGAGAAAGTGAAATAGTGAATAAACCCCGATAACGTCCAACGTGTAAACAAAAATTGGTAACGGCTAACCCCGTCCGCTAAAGCAACTTCAAGCGGAATTGCAGTGCAGGGCTGTTAACAAAAAAAAAAAAACTACATTTTCCACAATAATAAAAAAAATGTTTACCATCAATTTTACAGTAAGAAAGTTGTGATTAATTTTTTTTTTTTGATAAACTGAAATTTTCATTACTAAGAGAAATGCGCAGTATGCACTACAAAGTTTTGATCTATTTTGAGTAGATCAGACACCAAAGAAGGTAAAACAAACGAACTTTCTAATAAACACTTATTCTTACGGATGAACTTAGCTAAACCATCTGCCACTTGGTTATCATCCCTACTTATGAAAGAAAAACGACAAGACTGAAAACTAGAATTTAAAAACTTAATCTCCTTGATAATATTTCGATTTTCCCAGCAAACTGCATCAGTTTGACCAAGAATAGCTTGTATCACTAACTTTGCATCCCCTTCTATGTGAATGCAACTGAGCTGCCTAGCTTGTGGCCATCTCAAAGCTTCTCGCACTGCCAAGCACTCCCCTTCCTCTGCACTGCTTACTCCTTCTCTGTAGCTTCCTTTTGCACCTTCACATAGTCCATCTGCTGCACGTAAAATCAGACCAGAACCCATTTGGTTAGTTTCTATATCAAAGGAAGCATCAAAATTGATCTTAAGTATTCCTATATCAGGAGGCTTCCAGTTAGAAACTACCCTAGTATTATTCTGATTTACCATGACAGTAGTAGAAATAGTGGTGGTGCATTGTTTCAGATAATACATGACATGATGCACAGAGTTAAAAGGGTTTAGAGTACTCCCTTGATGAACAAAATCACATCTGTCCTTCCATATTATCCAAGAAGTAATCATCAATGTACACAACAACTGATCATTTTCTTGAATAACTGGATCAGTGAACCAATAAGACACCCATTCTGACACAGAAACACCAGTACCAAGAACTGAGTCAATGTTGATTTTAACTCCTCTCCACACTGCTTTAGCATGCCTGCAATGCAACATAACATGTTCTATAGTTTCTCTCCAGAAAGTTGTGATTAATTGATAGACGGCTACCATCAATCTCAGCTAAACCTCCTCACAAACATGCTAGCTCAGATAGAATATATCTCTTTCCCGTATAGGTGAAGTGCAACCTTTTAATTTTTTCAAACCATCTTCTACCCTTGAATTTGGTGGTTGGACAATTAGAACACTAATTACTGTAACTGAAATATGGAGGATTAATTATTAGATGAGGTCTGCCACGGTGGGTGTCGACCGAAGAATCGACGAAAGAACAATTTTTGACGGAAACCTAACTGAAAATACGACTCAAAACTCATACATCTCTTTGCAATTCTTGACAAAAATGAAATTTGGTGAAGATTAATTGTCGAGATGTTAAAAAATTAATTAGTGAGAGCACATGTGCTATGCACATGCTTGCATTTTACTCTTCATAAATCGCAACAAACATGTATGTATAGTTATGAAAGTTAACCTAATGATCTTTTAGGTAAATTTTTAAAATTGATATTGATGTTTATACTTATTGCGTAGATAATTTAAAGAGCTTTTTAAACATATAAATTTTGTGAAAATCCGACGTGTATTTTCAAAGATATTAATGTTTAAATTGCTAAAAGTAATATACACTTTTACCCTCCACATTCATTTAAAACAGTATTACCTAATTGCCCTTCCTCTTTGGTTTTTTTTACGCTATTTACCTTCATAGAATTTTAAAACAGATGGTAACTTAGTAATTTAGATGTTTCCTACTCTTTTTTTTTTAATGAAATTGATTTAATTTTGTTGGGTCCATTGTATAAAAAAGTGGCATAAAAGGAACTCCCTCCCTTCGAGTACTTCGGGCCCTCCAGTCGGTCGGCCAACAAATTGAAATCGAAAACTCAAAGAAATTTGAGATATACTCCATTGAGATTTAGGACTCCATTCAATAAAAATCAAACAAAACGAGAATATAGAAAAGAAGTAGACAGAAGCAGAAAATGCTTATATCATTCAAAACCCCATGCTTTACAAAAATAAACATTACAGCTCTGGCCCCCAAATCCATCAAAAGTTCATTGTTGTTGTAGTTGTCTTTTGAGGTGAAGTACATAAACAACTTCCATGGCAGTGAAAATATTTGTTCTGGCATGTTAAGTATAAGTACCAGCTGGCCCTTTTCCTTTCCTCTTCTTCCTGAAATTCTTTAGATTCAACTTTGATCTTTAGTTACTTGGGATGTTTAGGATTTCTTGATTTCTTCTGTATATCTAGGATATGCTGACTTCGGTCAGGCTCCTCTTTCTTTCTTTTTTTCTTTTTTTCTTTCTTTCCTTGGGTTCTCTGATTCTTGATGATCAAGTGTACAGTGTATATATACCTTTTCTTTTGAAATATATATATCCTTTATTTAAATTTAAACAATAATAGGAGTACTTCATAGCTCAACCACATTGAAAGTTGAACAAAGCTTGAATATTAGAGCTCGAGGCCCCACCACGGATTTCTTAGCCAATCAGAATTCGGCGTTCTTGGGTCCACGACGAGCCAACTCAGCAAGATCGTGGTGTGGAGATCAAACATGGCCTAAAAGTAATTCGAAACCGTCTGATTGCAAAATTTAATTTTGGAGTAATTCGTGGCAGTACGATCTATTGCCATATTATCTCCTCAAAATTCCGTCATGTTAAAATGCCCCCCCGAAAAAATAGAGGGTTTTCCAACGTTCACATCAGCTCTTCTTCTTCTCCTCAATTCTTAAAAAAAATTCAGAGCCCTCCGTGACTTTTTTTCTTATCTAAGGTTTTACTGCCTCTTTCGTTTAATGGAATAGGGGATTGAATTTTGATTTTGTATGTGAATTTTGATTTTCCAGATGCGAGTATTGGGCTCTCTTTTGTTTTTTGGATTAGGGTATTCTGATTTTGCAGGTGCGATCTTTCAAACCTAATAATTGAATCAAGTATGTTTCCAATATCTTTGTATTTCTTTTTGTTTATGGAGATTTCCTGGTGTTGCGACTGAGCTCCACGGCTCTCTTTTCCTTTGGTTTATGTTGATTGATTGGTGTCGTGTTGTTCTTCATCAACTGCAGTGTTGGTGTTGGGTTTATTTTGGATTTTATTGTTGTATCTGTTTTGTTAATTTTTTGGTGATTGGGTTTGAATTAGATTTATGTGTTCCGCAGGTCTCTATCTCCATCGTGTCTCCCCTTTTCTGATTACCAAACCCTGATTTTCAAAATAGGTAAAAACCATTATTCGATTTTTTTTCTCTCTTCCAGTTGCTGCTGCCATATTTATGTGACCTGTCTGTGATGGTTTAGGAGATGATATTTCAGGTTTAAGATAGGCAGTGAGACTACAATAGCTGTAAGAAAAATGGGTTGTGGGTGGATACAATTGTAGCTGGATTTTTATGGAGTTTTCATACAAGCAAAGATGGGGTAAAGGCAATAGAGAATTACATTGTTTGTAGTTGTATTTGGGGCTATCTTTCTTTGTTCTAGGCAGTATTATATCTTATCTTCTTCACTGCAGTTTGGTCGTCTGTTTTATTTAAATTACAGTTTCTTTGATATATTTACAAACTGGAGGTGATTTTTGTGACGAGCTATCAAATTTAAGGAATTGCATGACATTGTGCAGCTGAAATCTATAGCAACATGAATTTTTTTTTCTTTTGGTCAATTTGGTTTTAATTATTGCATCCTTTATTGGTCATTGAGCTTATGAAATTCAGAAATCTAATGAATTACAATCATCTCAAGCGGTAAGGCTATGTGTGATTGTACCTAAAGCGTATTGAGAAGTTTGCTACCATGACTTCTGTGTCGCAGTGGTTCGAGAACAAATACAAATTGTGAGTCTCACTCTAAAGTCAATGGATCCACAAACAGATCAAAGTGGGGTTGCAGAGAACTCAGTAAAGTGGAGAATCTCTTTCCTTGCCGAAGGCCTATTATTCATCATTTCTTACGATTGTTTTGTATGCATCTTAGTGTTTTCTTCTAGATGTCCATTCTTCGAACTCAAAAGCAAGCAAAAGGAATGTAGCGGAACGATTGGGTTTATCAGCTGCTTATGTCACTAGACCCTGTTGTTATTCTGAACATTCTGGATTTGGAATGCTACTTCTTGACCTAGAAGAAGAAGTTGGCTTATTAATTGCCCTGCAAATCTTCATAGTAAGAGATGATATTTCATTGATACTTAATATTAATTGATTAATAAGTTTTAGTAGCAATTAATGTTGTTTATTGGTATTTCAAACTGATGCATCAGCTAGGTTGCGAAATTATTGAAGATTATACTTGTATGATTAATATTATTCATGTTTGGTTGTGGAGAATGAATCTTTGATCAATGCCTTTATCATAATTTGAATCACAAATTTACTATTTTCTGAAATTTTATTTGAACAACAACAATCCAAATTTTCGTAACAACTTGAACTCACACCTCCCTGTGGATTCGAACTCGACTTACTTCACTACTTCTTTATTGAATTTGTGTAATAGTTGAGAAAATTTTATTGATTGGTTTGACACACCATCACAGTATTCCAACTTCTAGAAAGAGATTTAATCAAGTAAGAAACTTTAATAGATGGATCAGGTGCGACAAGAGGATTAGGGGTAGCAGTTCCCAAAACAGGAATTCACTTGTCACACCAGGGATTAATAAATTTACCATCTCCAACAATCCGAGAGATAAAGGGTTTAATTATTTCCTTAATGTTATAAAGGCATCTCCATGTCCATGAGCAAGTTTTAAGACAAACAACATTAAGAAAATCAGTATGCGGGAAATACTTAGCCTGAACGACAGTATTAATAAGAGAATCATGATTTTTAACCTGTTTCCAGGCATTTCTAGCTATCATGGCAAGATTGTTAAGCTCAGCTTTTCTAAAACCTAAACCATCTTCGGATTTAGAAAAACAAAGGGTTTCCCAACCTAACAGATGGAGTTTCCAATCCTTAGGATCAAGGGATTCCCCCTGCAAAAACTTACAAAGATGAGTATCCATAAGTTTATAGAGAGACTATGGGGATTAAAAAGGCAGACATCGGGTAAAGAGGGATAGCCTGGCCAACATGTTTAACAAGAGAAGTTCTAGAAGCTTGAGATAGGAGTTTAGTAGACCAAGATTATATTCTACCATCAGTGGACTGAAGGATACTCATATGAGTTTGAACTATGAACATCTAAAAAAACAATTGGGGTTTCCAAATAAATCTCACCTAGATCATGATTTTGGATGCCTAGAATATCAGCCATGTGATTGCGAATATAAGGATCTATATCAGGACAAACAGAATACCAGACTTATAAAAAAAAAAATCATGGCCAGAAGCCAAACAATACTTATGCAAATAATTTTTTTATGGGTAATTTCATTAACATGAACCTTAGAAAACAACAAACACTCATCCAACAAAAGATGAGTGATAGGAGGTTCATTCTTATGAACTTTAACTCCACAAATATTATCTTCCCTAAAAAGTTTTTCAATATAGCTAGGTAGAGAGGGATTTTGAGCAGAGGATATACATATAAGGGGATAAAGGACCCCCTATCTAAGTCCTCTCTCAACTTTAATAAGACCGTAGGGAACACCATCAATCAAAACAATACAAGAAACAATAAACAAGCAGCGAATGATAAGTCTCACCCAGTGATCACACAAACCCATCTTATAAAACACCTTTTCAAGGAAAGACCAATCAAATTTTTCATAGGCTTTAGACATATTAATTTCATTAATAGCAGCTAGACCTTAGTTACCATGATAATGATTGACACAATAAGTAAGTTCATTTTCCATAAGGATACAGAGATACTCCTTTTTGGAACAAAAGCACTCTGATTGAGTTAGATGAGTGTATCCATTAGAGGTTTTCATCTGTCGGCAAGAGTTTTAGATCAGACTTTGTAGGCATCTTCAACTATATCCCAATGTTTAATATTGAAGAAATTATGACAATCAAACATGACCGCGAACAAAAAGCTTTACTTCATCATGTAAATATTTTATTTAATGTTTTACTTTTTTTATTTGTTAAGTAAAAGGTGAAGTATCTAAGTACTATTCACAATAGATGTTATGAAGAAGGTTTTTAAATTGTTTTTATTTTTAATCATTTTTTTTAATTTTATGAACAAACTTTTTATATCGTTTTTAAAATTGTTTCCTACATTATTAATTTTGCAATCGTATGGTTTTTATTTTCAGAAGGACCCGACCAAGGCTTTGTGTATGTCTACAAGGCAAACTCTAAAAGCGATTTGTAATTTTCTCTGGATAGTTTCTCTTTAGTGATTTTTTTTTGCTCCAAATCAATAAACAACCTAAATATGAACAAAGGGTTTTAAGAACAACTGAACTAGAAAAAAAAAGATTAAGCTAAACATTGAGAACCAAATTCTCTTTCTAATATTTTCTCATTGTGCGCCGGTCCAAAAAAACACTTTCTGAATAAATATTCACTACTAACTACTTACTTTGTTACAGAACAATTTACTCATTATACAATAAGTTTCTAGACAAGATGGTGACTATGTTATATGTTGGTTTCTCTCCTGTTGCTCTAGCTGGCTACCAGATCACATGAATTATCATTGCAGTAATCATTTTTTCAGCCGCAATTTAATGTTGCTCATATGCTAACAAGTAAAGCTGACCAAAAAACAGTCGATGGGTAAATAATAAATAATGCAGCACAAGCCCACGATGGATTTCAAAGATATCAAGATTGGTGTTCAAGTAATATTTTTCGACATCATTTTTGGCTCTAACTCTCACTAATAACAAACTAACAAACATCATCAAGCTAATGTTTCATTTGAGAACTAAGAATAACAAAAGAAATGAGACACTTGCAATCTTTTCTTGCAGAACATGCACACACAAAAAGGACCAACTATACTGGAAAATCAGTATATGTAACGATTTAGGTTACAATTGGTTTCAAAAACATCTCAAATTCAAGCTATCCTCTCAAAGAAATAACAATCTTTGTTAAATCAGAGACTAAGAAGAAAGATTTAGAAGGTTAGACGAAGAATTATACATAAATTGAGAAGGAATTTAGGGTTAGAGAAGATTTAATAACCAACCCAGATATGAAAAAAGGGTTTAAGAACAACTGAATTAGACAAATAGAAATTAAGTTAAACCAACCAAATGTCAACATAGGGTTTTAACAGGAAAAAATAAATGACAACTAAAAAACATATTAAGTTCAACATACATCAAGAGTCTTTTAGATTACACAAAATAGATTAAATAGAAACTCCTCCTCCTTTCCAAGATGACCAAGTAGTTAGATGATTGTATTCATAAAGGTAAACAACTTGATCAGTCCTGTAAGTAAAAACTGGTTAATCGGTTGTCGATCCGGAAGAGGGTTTTCACCAGATTTCCCTATCACAACAACTGCAAAACAAAATCAAAATCAATTTAAAAAAAAAAAAAACACTTACTCATTTAAAAGCCTCCAATATCACAGTCGTCATTTGGAGGAACAAGTGCATCATTGGATCTGCCGTTTGCAGCCAGGTGGGTACATCTATCCGCTAAAGCTTTTAACCGAATAAGAGTCATCTCATTTTCCTCTTTCAGTTCTTCTTTTAACAATGCTATTTATGTCTGCTTTGGTATCTTTTGGACAAGACCCAGCTATAATAAAACTATCTTCTACATTGATCATTGGTGAAACATAGTCTTTGTTGGTAAGAATTGTAGAAACTCTTGGGTTTCCATCGGTTCCAAAACCAACAATGATTAGTTCAGCACTAAGGCTCTCAAGAAATTCAGGAGATGATTTTTTCACCTTATCATTGACATGAGAAACAAAGTGATTTACTGTTTCCCTAAAAGTGAACTTACTGTTAGCCCAATCAAACATCTACAAAACAAAAAAACAAAAAACAATCCATGGAAAAGAGTTAGTAAGAAAGGAAAGGTAAAATCAAAAAAAAAATGTAGGAAATAAATTAAAACTTACTTTTACTTGCGTCTCACTTGTACTTGAACTTCCATTATCGGAAGGTTTTTGGAGGGAGAAGGGGAGGGGAGTGAAGTCTGAGAAAATGGAGAAGGAAAGGGAGAGAGAAGGGAAATGATTTGAACTTTTTTAAAGTTTCTTTTTTTTGTTGGATTGAATGATTTGTGGTCATCTTATACAATGATTCCTTTACTATATCATTTACAATGATTCCATTACTATCGAGTCCTATAGTCCTATCTTTGAGCGATTTTTGCTCATCTTAATAGATAGTTTATGAATGAAAAAAGTGGAGGCATACAGGAAAAAAAAAACTTATAAAAAAGACTTTAAACAAAAGATATAAAAAAAACTTCTAGTAAACATGATCTATGAACTTTGGCTATAACATACGAAAAAATGATAAAAATTGGTTTAAAAATATTGTTCATGTCATCCGGTTTTCACTTAATACTCCACGTTTTACTTTATCACCTTTTACAATTGGAACTCAATATTGTGTTCGACTACATGTTTATTATACAATATCATTGTGCATTTATTCCCAAACCACTCGCTAACATTTACTGAATTTCTTTATGTTTATTAGACAAATTGATAATAGTAAGCCTACGATTTTTGTTCCATTAACTATGTCAATTGATGATGATCAGGATAAAAGGCAGACAACTTCATTTTCTGCTACCTAGACCAAGAGGGTTGGTATATGACATTAAACTCAGTGTAATTTTAGTTAACATCGTCCAACTATATCCCAATATCTTTGATAAAAAAGACTAGTGAAACCATCTGAACCGCGTGCCTTTTTTCCTCCCATCTGAAAGACAACATGTTTGATTTCTTCAAGAGACAAAGGTATATTCAACATGTATTATCATCTACAGTAAACTTAACAAGGAGTTCTTCAATGATTTCATCTTGAAAGGACTGATAACTAGAGGAATAAAAATTCTTAAAATAATCTTAATAGCTTAGGGTGAAAGGCCTATTAATTAAGATTGGATATGGCTTGTGGCCAGGGTGAAGGGCTCGTCAAGATATTGCATCTAGCTTTGGTCTTCTTTCCATATGCATGATCCAATCCAATCCTAACAAACTTGCAACATAGAAAAAAAAATCTTGGTTTTCTTTCAAAAAATATTTCAAGATCTCGTGGTCATGCACAATGAACAACCCACTCCCATAGAACTTCATCTTTTAGTATCATCATCCATTAACATATAAGAATGCAACATCTGAAAACTTCTTTCTTATGCTTTTCACTGGCTTGTACGGAAAGAACATAACACGAGACTGTTTGAAAATAGGCGGCATAAGACAAGTGATGATGACATTATCTTAGAAGTAAAATCACCTTTAGTTTTGTGGTCACTAGCATTTCTGAACTAGTTATTTAGATCTGTTGGATCAGAGGATTCATAGGTAGTGGTGGCTTTTGAGAGAAGTTCAATTTTTATCCTTAGAGTGAAAAACTATATCGTTTTCCTCTATCATTTTTTAGCAAAATTTCTCCCTCCAAATGATGTTTATATTCTTTTCTTTCTTATACACTGTTTTAGTCTCGAAAAAGAGTTATTTTGGTATATCATTTGAGTTTAAAATAAATAATAAACAAATCACTTTTCCAGAGACGAAAAGAGAAGGTGAATTCAACCTTTTCGATAGAGGATTTCCGCAAAATCTATTTTGGACTTTTAGTAGCGCGAAGTCCATGATCTTAGCCAGCCAGGTAGTAGGTAGAGCCATTCATTGGGCTTGGGTGGCACAAAACCTTTCTCCTTTGATGTGCTGTTTTTGGGGCTGCAGAGTTTTCTTTGGGGCTGCAATTCTAAGACGAAATAGAGACACTCACAAATAAAATACAAAACTCCATATCCAAATTTGGGGCGTAAAAAAAGAAACCTAGGCGTAAGTAAAAAAATTAAGACGCAAAAAAAGAAACCTAGACGTAAAAAAAAATCGGGCGTAACAAAATATTTGGGACGTAAAAAAAAAGTATTTAGAGGCGTAAACAATCTTGGTGGGGCGTAAAAAAGTTATTTTTGATTCAATCACCTTAATCAAAAAGAACACCCATAACAGCTTCCTCTGATAACAACGATCTCTCCAGCCGTGAACAACATCGAATACCTTCAATACCGCAGCAGCAACTAAAGCCTCTTTCTGCGCATCCCTTATCAATGCGTATGGATAGTATTAGTGGATTGAAGTCCCAAAGGATTTTTTTGCAGTCCCAAAAACAGAACATCTCCTTTGAGAAAGTAAACAAAACCCCAAAAACCCCGATAAGGTCCAACAAAATCTTTTCCCTTATTATACAATTCCATCGCCGTCTCCAATTTCTCCAGACAGAGATCTTTAATGGCGGAAGAATCAGAAAAATGTTAAATCT
>JAJJMA010210371.1:0-12695 GCA_023529015.1 Papaver nudicaule | reverse complement strand
AAAATAAAAATAAATGATTAAACACGCAACCACTTGGAGTAACAACGATATTGGCCGCAAAATCTTAGACAATGCTCCTAGCAACAAAAACAACTATTAATCGCCAATGGACGAATATATGCCTCGAAATGGATTCGACCAACCTGGTTAGCTTTCTCAAAGGAATGGTGGAGCCACCATGGTTACCTTATAGATGTGATCACAGAAATACGTAAAATGATTACCAAACTACAGCATCGTCCATACATACGGGGAAGGCAATCAAGCAGCACGGACTTGTAAACCACGCGGCAGATGCCATGCCAGCCGAGCAGGGAATTATGGTGCGAAGATTTGGGTTGGGACCATAAGGCTGTTCACTATGGATGTACGAGGAGGGATGAAAGGGACAGAAAACCGTGGTGTAAAGTCCCCTCTCTCTCCTCTTCCCTCACACCCACTGTGAAAGCGCAGTGCCCCTTCCGGAACTGGGAGGAAAGCGAGGAAGCGAGTATCGCTCAAAAAGCGAGGAAGCTTTCCTCGCTTGCACTTTAGCGAGATATTCTATCTCGCTCTACAGAAATCGTTAACCGAAAATTAATAGGTTGGGCAGTGAGTTTTGGTCGAAGAAATAAGGAAGAACGGGGAAGAAGAATAGTTGGTGATTATTGATTGTCAAGAACCGATCCTGAAGGTCGAACATGAGAAGAAAACTCCTCTTCTTGTTCTTTTTGTCGCTTTAATCTTTCAATCTCTTCTTTAATTTCATCAGCTTTACTAAGTTTAGGTCCAAGTTCTAAACCAGAATTTAATCCTTCCATACCGTAAATATCATAAATCTGTCTTTTCTGTTCATCAGTCAAAATCTCATATGCTTCACATATTCTTTGAAAGTTTTGTGTTGCTGTATCTTTCATCTGAAATTGAATCAAGTAAAATTCAGACTAAGAAATTGAAAAGTTGAAAGAGAAATTGAATTCAATGTTAGAATTAACCTGAGGAGATTGGTGTTTATCAGGGTGATAGATTTGAGCCCATTGACGATAAGCTTTTCTGATTTCATCATCTGGAGCTTCTGGAGATATGTTTAGTAATGCGTATAGCTCTGTGTGAGGTGGAAGACCTCTTGCTGCTGCTGTTTCTTCGTCTTCCTTCATTTATTCTACGAAATCAAAATCAAGAATTAGAGAAATTTGGGGTTTTACAGTGGTCTAGGGTTTTTAACAAAGGGATTTCTGGTGATGAACTACAGTGAGGAGACGGAGCTCAGGGAGCTTGGTTGCTGATTTTGACTTTTTCTGACCGGTCAAGCGAGATAGCTTTCCTCGCTCAGGTGAAGCGATATAGCTTTCCTCGCTGAGCGA
The DNA here is from genome assembly GCA_023529015.1 of Papaver nudicaule. Taxonomy (NCBI): domain Eukaryota; kingdom Viridiplantae; phylum Streptophyta; class Magnoliopsida; order Ranunculales; family Papaveraceae; genus Papaver; species Papaver nudicaule. The sequence continues at coordinate 11,352 of JAJJMA010210371.1, read as the reverse complement.
GATAGCTTCCCTCGCTCCAAGGGTTCCTCCATAGTAAACAGGCGTCCGAGAGGAGCTGTGAAAAAACACTGTTGGGATGATTTCTCTCACATCCATAGTAAACAGCCTAAGGCACCGAATTTCTTACAATCCGTAATTTTTTTGGTGATAATGTGCGGACACAATGCCCACGTGTTTACTGACTGTTTAGTCTGATATAATACCATGCTCAAAAATTATTATTTTTTTTTGATTAAACATGAATCAGAAATATCCCCGCACACCTCACTTGCTGCTTTCATCAGATCAAACCCTTTTCCTCCCTCTCTATAACGGTTTAGTATCAACGATTTCTTGTTAAGCTTTCAATCCATATGTACATCAATTTCTAATTACTGTGTGGTATATATAAATCTATTCTAATCTCATTTTTCTTGGGGTCTTGTTCGCTGATTCTGAATTTGGTTTCAAACTTAGATTTCGATTTGCTTTGGGGGTAATTTGATTTAGAAAAGTGAAAATGGCAACCAAGATGGGATCTTTTAGGTATAATTTTGCAGAGAAGAGTAAGGAAAGACTGCTGCAAAGAGGTGATTTGTCAGACTTAGGGTTTGGTAGTATGTTAGGTTCTGAGGAAAGAAGTAAATGGTGTTGGTGTATACCTTCACCAATTGATTGGATTAAAAAAACCTGGAAAAGTGTCAAAGAGCTTGCTGTTAAGTCATGGCAATTTGGTCTTCAAGATCCCAGGAAATTTATCTTTGCAGCTAAGATGGGTTTGGCTCTTGTTGTAATATCTATGCTCATCTTTTTAAAAGGACCTTTTTTTAAAGATCTAAGCAGGTATTCAGTTTGGGGGATCCTTACAGTTGTTGTTGTCTTCGAATTCAGCATTGGTAAGGGAATTTCTCTCATTGCATCTTCTAGTCACTCTTTAGATGTCATGTCATTATATCTTGATTTGTTATTGGTTTTTGAATTGCTTATTAGGATCTTTTTGAGGAACTAATTTTTTTGAGCATAAGTGAAACATTCATTTGTCTGGTTTATTCGGACATTCAATACATAGAGAAAATGACTACTTATCTAGGACCACACCCAGTTAAGGAGTAAACTAATCATTGTTTCTTAATTTATCTTTGGAAGTAACAATTAAATTGCATTGTTAATCCAGGGGCTGTACATTTGACTATAATTACATCGTCTATTGACTTGGGTCTGGCTAATGAATCATTTTAAAGATAAGTTTTATAATTTGTGTAATCTCTTATTCAGGAGCAACCCTGAGTAAAGGATTTAATCGAGGTTTGGGTACATTATCTGCTGGGGGGCTTGCTCTGGCAATGGCAGAACTATCCGAGTTTTGTGGAGCATGGGAAGAGCTTTTTATCGTTATCAGCATTTTTATCGTAGGTCTGATTCTAGCCTTCAGTTATTTCTACATACTGAGTATTCCTTCCTGAGTATTTAGTCTGTTTCTCAATGTGAAATAGCACTCCTTATTGATTCCTCCAATTTTGTGATGGCCAGGATTTATTTCGACGTTCCTGAAACTCTACCCCACAATGAAACCATATGAATATGGATTTCGGGTTTTTCTGTTAACATATTGCTTCATAACTGTATCTGGATATAGGACAGGGGAGTTCGTTAATACTGCGGTGACTCGATTTACTATGATTGCACTCGGTGCAGGAGTTTGTTTGGGTGTAAATATGTGTATCTACCCCATCTGGGCAGGAGAAGATTTGCATAATTTGGTGGCCAAAAATTTCTCAAGTGTTGCCACTTCCTTGGAAGGTTTGTTTCCTTGTGTTGTTATTTAGTAATTTTCCCAGCTAAGTTCTTAAGTCTGAGGTTATGTTTGGTGTGAGTCCTACACAAACAAGGTACTTCAACTGTTAGCTCCCATGGAGAGAAGCACGGATATTTTTGCACATAAAAGAAATACCTTCTCTCCACCCCTCTATGTCTGGCTTTTGTGGTTCTTTGGCTTCAGTTTATATGATGATATTCCTTCACAATTTTCTCTCGCAGGCTGCGTTAATGGGTACTTGCAGTGTGTCGAGTACGAGAGGATCCCTTCGAAAATTCTCACCTACCAAGCTTCTTCTGATGATCCAGTGTACAGTGGTTACAGGTCAGCTGTAGAATCTACGAGCCAAGAAGAAGCTTTGGTATGACTTATTGCAAACTATGATGATGCATCTGTATAGGGACTACTGGAAACGGTGTCTTGTTGTAAGCTTTTTATTCAACTTACTCTCATCTTTGCAGGTAGGTTTTGCAATCTGGGAACCACCACATGGTCCTTATAAGATGTTTAATTATCCATGGAGAGATTATGTGAAAGTAAGTGGTGCGCTGAGGCATTGTGCATTCATGGTCATGGCGTTGCATGGTTGTTTACTTGCAGAAATACAGGTGATTTTTCTTTGTTGATTATACATTGGTGGAAACATTTCTTGTTTCTAAATTGCTTTTCCTCATGCTGATAGGACTTGTTTTACTTTGCAATACATCAGATGAAGTATCTATAAAAAAAATCAAAAATTGGAATTGACGTTCACAATGCTGCTTTTAATATAACAATCTACCCTCGGAATTATCTTAATGCTCCATAAAGATCAATCTCTTGTTTCCAGTTTCTCGTACAAGTGAAAACGTGCATACTCATCAATGTTGTTGGTATCTACATCAAATTATTAGACTCTCCGTAAGCAAACATAAGCAAACCGAGGAGCCGGAGGCTCGATGTAGGAGTTTCATGTTTCCATTTGCTAAAATTATCATCGGGTGCTCTTTTGCCTTGGCTTAAAGTATGTACTTGTGGTCTGGGATCCAGACCTACAAGTGCCCAAATGGCCGATTATTACATCTTTTATCTGTTCCTATTCCCGCGTCTCTTTTTATTAACCAGTCATTCTCTTCTAATTTGTTATTCACCATCATTAGTCATTTCTTACACAGATCATTAGGTGTGTTTTGACACTTAATCATGAGTCGGTCGAAGAAACTCTTTTTTTTGTTTGACACTCAACTTCTGCTTTCGGTCATCCTTGTGTTGCTACAACCGCAACAAATGTAGCATGCTCATTTATTATTTTTATCAGATGTCCCCAAACGGACTAGCATGTTCAAATGATTTTGTACGGATACATTGACAGACAGGTTACTATGCTGCCCAAAAATCATAGTCACATTTATTAAATTGTATTTATTCTGTCCTCGTCTTCTTTTTCTTTGTCTTTATCATGTGATTTCGTTCCAGGGACGAAAATATTCAGATGTGCATGCACAAAAATGACAAAACCTTGCATGTGTAACGAGAGGATGCAATTATAGTTTGCCTCTATAGACTCATAACTCTTTTTTTCCCTGTATTGGTAGGCCCCACCAGAACGGAGGCAGGTATTTCACAGTGAGCTACAGAGGGTAGGTGTGGAAGGTGCTAAAGTGTTGCGTGAACTTGGCATGAAAATCAAAAAGTTGGAGAGATTAAGCCCGGGAGATCTTCTATTTGAGGTTCACGAGGCAGTGGAAGAGTTACAGAAGAAGATAGATCGGAGATCTTACCTACTTGTGAATGCTGACAGCTGGGAGATTGGATCAAGGCCAGTGGTCCTAGATAATCCTGAGGACCTTCTCAACATGAAAGAAATTAATGAAACTAAATCACTCCGGACCAAATCACGAAGTGAAGCTGTTCTCGACCTAAGATCAGTCCCACTAATGTCGAGAAGTTGGGAACGCAAAACTGCTCCTAAACCCCCTGCTAACAAGAACCCTTCTTTACCTGCAGCTGCTCCCTCAGCTGCTCCCTCAGCTGTTAAGTATGCAAAACAGATATCATGGGACTCGCATATCGAAGTCAATGTCGAAACAGTCCATGCTGAAGAAGAATCTAAAACATATGAGAGTGCTAGTTATTTATCTTTGGCTACATTTGCTTCATTGTTGATTGAATTTGTTGCACGGCTTCAGAATCTAGTTGATTCTTATGAAGACCTTAGTGAGATTGCTAAATTCAAGGAACCCATCATTGAAATGCCAGTGCAAATGGAGGTGGTTGGGTGGTGGAAGAGGCTTTGCAGAGCTCTGCGGTTTAAGCACTAAAGTTCCTAGAGTGGGTTGGTTAAGATTTTTGACTAGGTCCTGGTGAAAAACGGAGTGAGTTTTGGCATGCAGTATTTAAGGTACGTGCTAATTGAGCCAGCTACTTGGTGATATTGAAAGTTCCATTTCGGCTCAAAGGTGATTTTGAAACGTGATGAAACCACATGTCTCATTGTAAATTAACGAAGTTGTAAGAGATTTTTGTCTAAGCTATCCTGGTTTTCTGATTGAGACAGTTAGTTCAGAAGGTCTGGGGGATGTGAAGACGGAAGTGGAGGATGGCACATGTTAAAAAATACTCGAGAAACAGAAAAGATAAATCTGTATTTATATATTTTTGTATACTGACGAATTGAAAGTCAGACGAGCAGGTAATTCTACGTTTAATATCTGAATTACTAAGTTGTGTTTCAAGGACTAAGCTCATGACTGAACTTATGACTGTTATCTATTGGGGGGTAAGACTCAAACCTCATGTAGTAGAAAGATGTACACTTAATAAGTTCCTTTGGTCATGCAGATCAAGATTTTACTAGGGTTATTTCAATACATGAATCCGGAATCATCTTGAATGAGAAAATTTTGGTTACAGAGCTTTAGAAGACAACAGGAGTCTCTCTAGGGCATTTCCGACTCGGGCTTACCCCAGCTTGAATTGCCTTAGATACCCATTCAACCTGAATTGCAAGTTGATTCAATTCTGCAAAAAAAAAAAAAAAAAAAAAAAGAAAGAAAATAAATAAATAAATAAGACAGCAGCAGCTATAGGAGTTTGCTGTCTACCCCCCTATGCATATTGTTTCTCCGTGCAACACGAGCATGAACCAGTAACAACAGTAAACCAATTTTCCCATACCAAATTCACACGAGCGCTGATATAGGGTCTACAGAAAAATTGTACGGTTTCGAAGAACCTTTGAAGTCGGGATCCATATAGCAATTTGGCAAGCCCCTTATGTAAAATATTTTCATAATGCCAAATTTACTCATATCTGATTAGTGATTAATTAGTGATAAAATAGTGTAATTAGGTTAATTAATAATGATTAGTATGAATTTTGAAAAATTGAAAAAAATATTATGTTTTGTATTGCCTATGATCCTTAACAGAAACACAAAAAAAAATAGAAATTTTGATTTTTATGTTTACCCAGAAACAACTTAAGGCCACAGTAACCAGCCGAAAGTAAGAGTTACGATTAGAATTTCCGGCCGTAAAACAAACGTACATCTTGTTTTGCAGGCCGTAGAAATACTTACGGCCTGTTGTTCTTCGTATTCCAGCCGAAAGTTATGGTGCAAAAATACTTGGGCATTTTAGGTGTGTTTTACTTACGGCTGTTAAAACAAAATTACGGCTACTAAGTTTTGGAGTTCCATTTTTTGTTTTGCACCACTTACGGTTACAAAAAATGAGTTACGACTCTGAGAAAACTTACGGTTGTTACTTACCGGCCGAAAGTCATGGACTTCAATTTTTTGCAGACTTTCGGCTGGAAGTTTACCATTTTCTTCCAGGCGTAAGTTCTACTGTCTGTTGAATTTTTCAGGATACATTACCTACGACTGGTAACTGGTAGAATGTATCAGTCGTAAACTAGTTACGGCTTGCCATTTCCCTACGATAACTAGGCGTAAGTAGGGGAAAAAACTGACATGTACAATACATTTGAGCAATTTTTCACCAAAAGATAAACACCTGCAAAGTTTGGTATTCAAACATCCATAAACAAGTTCAACAAGTTTCAAAAGAGCACCAACATCGATAAACTAAAAGAGCGCTACAAACCACATCCATAAACTAAAAGACAACATCCAGAAAGTAAAACATAACACAAGTTCTTTCAACGACGACGAAGAAGTCCTTTGCCCTTTCCTTTTCCTCCAACTGCACCTCCACGAGTGCGAGGATCACTACCACCACTAGAAGCACTTGGTTCAGCAACCCTTGCACGAATTCGACGGGTTTGCAAAGGTTTTTCCTCGGACTCTTCTTCATCGCTCTCTTCTTCACCAGACGAGGGAGGAGGAGGAGGCTGGCGAGAAGAAAACTACTCCTCTTGAGGGTCTCTAGCTCCGCAAACAACTCTTCTCCTTTCTTGCTTGTGTCATGTATATGATGGATGCGGTTCCTAAGAACAACCTGTTTTTCCACTCCCAATGTTCTGTTGTTGTTGATGTTGGCATCCGTACTCGATATCAACAGCTGAACTCTCCTTTCCTGTTTAGATATCAACATAAAAAGTATGATTAGTTTTGAACTCTAAAGTGAGCTGAAATTGAAAAATCCAATTGTTTACATACCCCAGTTTTGGCCAAATTCTTCCAGAACTCCAAATCCTTTTCACCCTTGCCTTCAGCAACCTTCTTTAGTCTCTTCTTTTCCTCGCAAATAGTCTTTCTCAGCAGCTCTTGTGCCCGGAACTTGGAGAAAATCCTCTTCATCAAAATCTATATTGTACTTTAGTTTGTCGTGTTGTTTCCATACCTCGACTTCCGGCTCTGGATCATAGGTCATCTTGATGTGGCTGGTTTTCAGGAATGATTGGTCAGGTACTACTATGAAGTTCTCCTTTGTAACAATGGTTTGAACACAACCAATTTAACACAAACATCGTCGAGGATTGGTCATGACGCACCCAGTGGGATGGTAGATAGGACCATTGTATGTTCTTAGGTTGGACCAAACACGAGAGTCGTGACTTGTAGATGGGTTGATCGCCAAGTAGGGATCAAAACACACATCCTCAGCCTTCAAAGCATCCAACTGTTCCCTCAAAATCTGTACCTTTTGAGCCTTTTTCCTTGTTTGGTAGTGTTCGAAGGGGTATTTCATTCCGGTTAGGCGTGTGTCCGGCTGCGGCTCCACTGCCGGTTCAACCTCAGGTTCCCAATCTTTATTCAAACTTGGCTTCTCGATGGTGGTAAAGTGATCATAGAACCATGACTGAGAACGAGATAAAATATATATTAGTTTACAAATTAATCCCAACATAACAAATCGCAATGAAAATGAATTTAATCGCCGAATTTACCTGAAGAATACCAATGTTTCCAGCAATGTTGGTAACCTTCTGTCTGGAGGCCTTCCTAAGGCTGTCAAGTAAGAAGGCAAGGGTCGCCGAACCCCACGAATACTGATGGGTGTCTTTCACTGTCTTTAACAACTGAAGGTAGCCAATGTTCACCCAGTTTCCAGTTTGGTCAGGGAAGAAAATGGTACCAAGTTGGTACAACAAGAATGCTATGGCCACCTAATTAGCTCTAGTTCCATCAATTGGTTCAGCATCCTCTTTCCCTGTGCCCCCAAACTCTGCTCTCAACCTCCCAAGGTATACCTTCCTGACCTTCTCTGGTTTGATAGTGGTTTTCTTCTTCTTTTTCTTACCATCATCGTCTTGATTTGCGGCAGCCAGGGTAAACTCCTTTTCTGAATGTTGCTTTGACCAACCCAGAGTTCCATTGCAAAGCTTATAAAGTTCCTCCCATGGAAATCTATCACTATACCCATCATGCACGCACTTTCCTTCAAGTTTTAATTCGGTGATGCTGTGCATATCATCCAAAATAGGTATTATCTCGCCGAAAGGAAAATGAAAGGTGTCGGTTTCAATATTATACCTTTCTCTCAAAGCAGCAGTCACAACACTATCATGGACCACCTGAGAATGCTGAATACCTGGCCATAATGCTGAACCTTTAACTAAATCCTGCACCTGCTGGCACTCCTCCTCAATCTTCCACACTTCAGCCTTTTGATGCTTCAAATACTTAACCGCCTTTGAATGATCCTACATACAAATAAGAAAATGTTCAAAATATATATTTGAAAACTCAAAGGAATGTCTAAACTACAAATATGTGTGGAGTAGGTATTGATTATTACCTTTTGCTCATAAACTCTTGCAGCCCACGAATGATTGTAACCAAACAAGACCTTACCACCATCAGGAGCCTCACCCCAAGGTCTTTTGTTTGACTTCATCGGTAACTTAAGATCTTTATCATTCGGAATGTGCCCACCTCTAGGTGCAGCTGGCTTCGGTTTCTTTTTCTCCTTGGGTGGTGGCTTAGATGAGCTAGCTTCAACGACTTCAGTTTCTTTTTCTCCTTGATTTGGTTCAACACCTTGAGATGGTTCACCGTCTTTATTTGTTTCACCCACTTCATTTGTTTGAACATCTACAGTTGTTTGAACATCTACAGTTGTTTCACCCTCTTGAATTTCTTCATCAAATTCTGGAATGGTTGACGTAGTTGGTGGAACTTTTGCAATATTAAGTGGAGTTGCATCCTCAATCACTTGTATTGCAGGATCAATGACTTCGTCATTTCCAATCACACTTCCTTCTTCTAGTGCAATTCCACTTCCTTCTTCCATAGTAGCCGTCCCACTTCCTTTTTCTAGTCCACTCCCACTTCCTTCTTCAATTGTACCAGCACCACCAACTGCCTCATGTAGCCTCACACCTCTTTTATCAGTCGCCAAGAACACATTATGACGAGGCAAAGGTTCTTTTGATGGGGGGGTCAGTTGATTTTGCTTCCTCCTGTATTGTATGACAGGTGGTTGATGGATGTTAAACACATAAAATAATGGAAGGGAAACCGTACGTCTACTAAAAAAATCATAACGCAAGTAAGACCTAAACTTACGGCTACTAAACGTGGTGTTTCCATAAGCCGTAAGTAACCTACGGCTAATAAACGTGTTATAGTACTAGTCGTAAGACACTTACGGCTTATAATCTATGAGCCGTAACTCTGACAAAATATTTCAGCAAATTGACAGAGAAACCTACTGCTAGAAACTAATCTGCGGTACAAGTCGTAAATCAAACCTACGGCTAAAAAAAAAATTCTTAATAAGCCGTACGTAACCTACGGCTCCAAAAACTAACTTACGACTACATAGCTTGCGAGCAATTTTCAAAATTTGTGATGGAAACTTACGGCTGGTAATTATGGCCGTCAGTTTCAAAATCTCAATACTTACGGCCTGTAAAAAGAGTCGTAGGTTTCTTCTGTAACTGAATTTTTTGCCATAATTCATGCTCAAATCCTAATCTAAACAACGGAAACTAAAATTTAAGGCATGGGTTTTCAATTATTACCTCTGAAATCGATTGTGAGGATTGAGGCGGTTGTAGTGGTAAGATATCCGGTGGTTTTTCCGAAAACACGGGCAGATTTTTTGTTGTTGTAGTTGATTCAGCAGCGGGTTGCTTGTCATCCGCCTCCTTTGGTTTGGATTTCTTCGTCATGCTTTTATAGAATTTAATCGCCGAGGAAAGTTTTCGTAATCGAGAAGAATTGGTGGAGAATGGGAGAAGAAGAAGAATGGAAGAAGAGACAGCTGAGAGACGAGGAAGAAGAGAAGGGCGCGATTAAATGAAGCCCTTCTCTTCTTTTTTGTATTTAAAGTGTTTTGTTTTTTTTTAAGTGTGTGGTCCACACATGTGGGTTCAGGGACCAACTTATAACTGCTAAATCATTTAACACGCACATAATAAAAGTTAAAGTCTACAGCTCTTAACATTTAAAAGCATAATTGGTTCACCATCATAGATGTTTAAGTCTACCAATAACATAAAAGAAGAGTAACTCTAAATAAGAACACACAATACTCAAACACATAATAAAAGAGTAGAATTCAACTAGTATTTCCAGTTCCAAACCATGTTCGGCTGCGGATTAGTTCCCAACTCGTTCTGCCATTGGCCTCGACAAGTGGACGAAGACGTTCAACTTCAGCACAAAGTGTACAACCACAAAGAACATCCACAACCTCACTAACCCTCCTTCTTCGAAGATTACGAGGTGCTTGTGCTTGCCATTCATCATGTGAGACAAATCTTTCGACTGGGGCAGGAAGATATTCAGAAACATAATCACGATAAACATCACGAATTTGTGGTGGGTCGTCATGATAAATCTCTGAAGCAAATGGAATTACAGGATAACTAGGTGGATCAACATAATCAAGGCGCATTGGGGGTGGGGGTTGTTCAAGATAAGCCTCTGAAGAAAATGGAATTACAGGATAACAAGGTGGATCAACGTAATCAAGGCGCCTTGGTAGTGGGGGTTCTTGATAAACCACAACTTGAAGGTTCGATCCATCATTGCGAATTGTTGGATATCGAGGAGGACTGGATTCAGTTGGTGCAATCACATGGCTGGTTTCAGGTTCTCTGTTGCACATAAAACAATAGAGAAATGCCCAAAAACAATTATCAGTGCAGGTTAAAATACCCAAAAACAATTATCAGTACAGGTTACGGCTTGAACGAAAACAACTTAAGGAACCGTAGGTGGGGTTACGGCTGTAGGTTATGCATGTTTACCAGCCGTACACTAATTTACGGCTTTGGAATATACGTTAAAGCAGTCGTATATTGAGTTACGATTGTTAAGTGAAAAAACAACAAGACGTAGACAAAGTTACGGCCGGGAGTTACCTATCTACGGCTCCAAGACAAATACTTCACCTAAATATAAGTTACGGCTATTTTCAAATGACTTACGGTTTGTGTCAGAAGCCGTACATGGTACAATAATTCTACTAAACTTGAGTTACGGCTACATACTAATGACTTACGGCTTGTGTCAGAAGCCGTACATGGTACAATAATTCTACTGAACTTGAGTTACGGCTACATGTTCTTCATGTGCCAGCCGTAACAGAGTGGTTATGGCTTGCTTAAACAGTCGTAGGTTGTTCTGGTTCACGATTTTTGATTTTATTTATGTGAATATGACCTAGTTTAAGCATGAATATCAGATATAACGAGTGGGTTTCGACTCTTACCTTTTGTACTCCATTGTTCCAGTGGTGTTAGTTGATTCCATTGATGAAAGAAAAAAAGAGTGGGAGAATTTTTTTGTTAGGAAAGTGGTTTTTTGAAAGAGAGGAAGGAGAGAAATTATTTTAGTGTTTTGATTTTTTTGGTGTAGAGAGTGAGGTATTTATATTTTGTATTAGGGTGAGGGCAAATTAGTAACACAATTGTCTCAAGGGTTACTTAGACATTTCACCGGAAAAAAAACACCCCTTATAAACCCACACTGGATAGATGAAGTAATATCAAGGGGCTTCGATTTTTCAGTAGCCCCTATATCAGCGCTCAAATAAATATAGTGGGAGCTCGCACTCAGTTTTCTCTTACGCTTTCTTGCCGATTTCATACACAGCAAAATGCTAAAACAATAACATGAGGTGCCAAGAGTTGATCTTACATCTAGACTGAATGGGAA
>JAJJMA010210362.1:0-14803 GCA_023529015.1 Papaver nudicaule | reverse complement strand
GTAGCCAACTTGGATCATAATAACCAACGATAATACGTTCAAACTCACGAACTAATCTCCGGTTGTTAATGAACAAAGGCCACTAACAACTTAAGCAATCGAAACTCTAACAATTTTTACTTGAAGTATGATATGGGAAAATTAGTATCAACAAGAATGAATTGATCCTTTAGATCTAGAAAATCTAAATCTCACTATAATGATTATTAGGAGATTTTCCATCAAACATATTGAGCAATGCGATTGTTTCATTTTAAAACAGCGAAACGTATTTTGTTAGAATCGAACGTTAAATATTCATTTTCTTATATATTTCATCCAGATCTCTTGAAAGTAGATACAATAGAATTACCAATTTTAATTAGATAATATGAAGAGAATTTTAGAAAGATTATTTTCATATCCATGATCTAATTTTTGCAAATCTAAATTTCGGATACAAGTATTCTTTTTCAGATCTGATATTAATCTCGATGACAAAATGAGGAGCGAACAAAAGTAGAATCTGAGATATGCAAAGATAAATGAAGAATATCAAGATTTCGTTGAATTAAACTTATATATAATTATTTTTACTAACAAACAATCTAGATTTCTTTTTACTAAAATAAAAATATAAATCATTAAGTTTACTAATTATCTGATTTTTTTCATTGGTGAAATTCATAAGAAAGATGGCTCCAAAGCGCGTACAAACAAGATCAGGGATATCATCACCACAACGGACTACTACAGAGCAAGGAGAAGCATCTAATAGTCAGAATACAACAATAGTGCACACTCTAGGAATGCCACCATGAACACCTACAAGACCTGATACAGCACCACAAGTTACGATAGCAGAGCCTGCATCTACTATTCAAATAACTAATACTGCACCTTCAACGCCACAAATATCTACAACAACAGAACCTGTAATAACAGAGACAATATCAGAACCAGTAACACAACAATTAACGATGAGCAATGCACTACCAACAACTCCTGCGATAGTACCTCTTTCGTCAACAACTGTGTCGGAACCTGCTATTCAGCCAAATAAAATCCAAATTGATGACATCACAGATATTCCGTATACGAGAAGATTAGGGAAAGAACAAATGTTACCGAAATCACCAGTCATTGAGCTTCCAGCTGACATGTTCAGAGACATGATGAAATTAATTTCCACATTAACTGGAAAGGTAGGAAGATTACAGATGTTGCAATCAGGACAACCAATTGCAATAACTACATTATCAAACACAAACTCAGATTTACTTGATAGAAGATTCAGATCTCCATTGGAATTACTGACATCTGTACCATAAAGAATATACCAGTCAAATAGGAATGACAGAAGCAGTTACCAAGGAGCACAGAGAAACAACTGAAATGCAATCACAAATCAACAAATGATGAGCCATGTACAACAGAATTAGAAACAAGAATGACAGTATCAAGACACCCAGAAACATTTGAAGAAAAGATCATAAGAATGCTTCGAGAGCATGAAGATAAAGTGAGACTATTGATTGCAAAGCCAAAAATTGGTCCAACTAGGAAATTTCATGATGGACCATTCTCAATAATAGTCAAGAAATGCAGTTTGCCAGAGAAATTCCATTTACCAACTTTCAGGACGTTCAAAGGAGATATTGATCCTAACGAACATACATTCTACTATGAACAGATGATGGCATTATATTGAACAATACACTGATTATGGCTTGTTTCTTTCCAAGTAGTGTACAGGATGATGCTCTTAATTGGTTCAGCAGTTTGCCTGAAAATTCGATTACAACATATGAAGACCTTTGAGATAAATTCAAGCAGAATTATTCATGCAATATCAAACAGACAGATGTCCTAGAGATACTATTTGATGTGCAACAACAACCAGATGAATCATTTACAGAATTCATGCAAAGATTCAAAGCAGCAGCAGCACCAGTGGGAAAGGAAAATGAAAAGATGATATGTGTACTATTCAAAAAAGCACTTCTACCAGGACCTATAAGAGATTCATTTTCAGGCTCTGTGTTGAATTCCTTGGATGACATTTATGGAAAAGCTGGGAAATTCGTGCGAAGAGATTAGGACAACGGTCTAACAAAGTCAGACAAGAAGATGTTTCCCGAACACAAAATTATGCGACAATACCAAATTCTGGGGATAAGAGAGTACATTCGCCAAAGTCACCAATGGACCAGCCCGATCAGAAGAAAATTCATAGGGAAGACATAGAAAGTAGATTGAGGAAATAAGAAAAGACGTTGATAAAGCTAAACGCATCCCCGGAAGAAATACTTAAGCATATTAAAGATGAACCATTCTATGACCCCCAAGACCCATGAGAAATAGTGGAAGAGGGAAGTCTTATTGTGAATATCACGGATCATATGGTCATCATACTAATTTTTGCAGGATTTTTAAAAGATTCATCGATAGGAAGATAAAGGAAGGATATCTAAAAGAATTTGTTCTGAGTACAGGAACAACACCACCAGGAAGTAAGAGCCCAGAAAAGGTTGTTAAGGGATGCGTGAATATGATCCATTCTGACCCAATGCATGTGAACAATACAAGGGTAGATATCTCAGATAAAAAGAGAAAGTTAGAAGAAGTAAACTCTACAGGATGTATCCTTGATGTGAAAAGCAAAGACACCAAACGCCATTATATTCACAAAACATGACTTGGTCGGAGTCACTATACCACACTCTGACGCATTAGTAATTGATCTACTAATTGACAATTGGTATTGCATGAAAATTCTAATTGATCAAGGTTCGACATGCGATATCATTTATCTCCAAGCAGCAGAACAGATGAAACTCACAAAGGAAGGAGTACTCAAGGAAAATACCTCTGCAATAATAGGCTTCAACGGATCAAGGACCTACCCAATGGGAGAAGTAACTTTACCAGTTAAAGCAGGACCTATTACGACATTAGTAACATTTTTGGTGCTAAACACAAAGTCGCCCTACAATGTGATCTTAGGAAGGAATTGGTTACATGTAATGCAGGTGGTACCATCTACATACCATCAGAAACTGAAGTTCAACACAAGGGATGGAGTATGCACAATACCTGGAAATCAATCAGTCTCAAAAGAATTGGCAGTATTGGTATTGATTAAAGGAGATTCATACGAAACAGCAAGGCAAGATTCAACATACCAAGTATGAAGTCAGAACCTGAAGAACAACTATTATAATGCAGATATGGAATTACAGAACCTGAAGAGAAAAAGTGAGAAGAAGAAAATTAGAGCTCATAATCAGAAGCAACGACAAAGCTCATGTTAGAGAAATAATCAAGCTCATAGTAGAGCAATAACAAAAGCTCATGTTATAGCATCATTAAAGCTCATATTAGAGCATAGAAGGTTCCAAATTAGCGAAAAGCTCATAGATTAGAGCATTAGATAATTAAGGAAAAGCTCATAGAAGAGCATAGGACAGAAAGCTCATGATTAGAGCACATAATGTTTGTTTAAGCACATTTATGCAATAATACCTTTTTCATATTTTTCATAAAACTTTTCGCTATGGTTACGAATAAACCATATGGAATATCCAGTATTACAACAACAGGTTTCATTAAATCAGAACATGTGAAATTAATAAAACAGACTCTGAAAAACACAATTCACATTACATAAAATATGTAGTAACGATAAATATCTCAAACTACAGGATCTGTATAGGAAAAAAAAAAACAGAAGCTGCAGACAGCAAGAAATTATTAAACACAATCTACATAAGAAAAGTACCATAAAGGTAACAGAAAATAATACATTATATGGTAAGGTTCGTAAGACTAAGTCTTTCAGATCAAGAGGCATTAAGGGGAACAATTTAACCCTATTATGGTCTACTCAGGTCCAAATGTTATATGGCAGAATCTGATGTCATATGTCACAGACCATCGCTATCATTAAATAGCTAAGACTGATCCTGGTAAAGAGCTGCCCCGATCAAAATAAAATATAAGCTCAAACCTGAAGTTCAAATGATACCACAGAAAGAGACCCTGGTCAGGTATCTCGAAAAAAGACTGTCCGCACTATTTAAGAAATAGTTGTGTTCTCAAATGGGAAGAGGTAAAAATAAAAAAATAAAAAAACCAAACCGATTGGTATTTTGTTTCTCGGGTCCCAGTATGCTCATTTGAGTGCTTTAGCCAGGAATATGTCCAGTTCTTCCACGGGTCGCATTTCGTCATTTATCAACCTTCCTTTCCTCAATATTTTCTGCGGGAACATTACATGGACCACGCTCCGCTGGGTGGCCTTTCTTCAGACTCATTGAAATACGCCAGGATCATGTAGTGGAGTGAGAAGAAGCCTAAGGACTCGGTGAAGCTATTAGAACTTTTGGACAAGGAGGAGAGCGTCCGTTTCCGTCCATGGTGCTATGTTCCTGTTGATAGACTTTTTCAAATCCAGACTGCTGCAGAGACTGTGGAAGCTACTTTGCGCTCTGGATCTCGCGGTGTGACTAATATTCACGATGAAGGACAACAAGTGTTCATCTGTATCAATGTCTTTGGTTTCATCCTTGGCTTCTATCAAGGCAAGCTGGTGAGGCAAGCGTATAACATCGATAGAGCAACCAGGTTCATGGCGTTCGATCAAGATGTGCCCTTGGATCTTTCTCGTCCCCCTTATGAGGATGATTTGCGTGAATACTTGGATCCCACCCGGGATTCTGGGAGGAAGGTCAGCTTCTTGGTTGCTGGCAGACAGGCGAGAGTCACTCCCGAATTCAACAGATTCTGGGATTATATTTTGTTATCTCTGGGTAACTTTGTGAAGAAAGTGAACACAACTGACAGGCCCATTTTCGCTGCGACACCCCAGGTAAACTTTCTTTTCGACGCTTATATATACTCTTGTTTGCTTTGTATTCGTTAACCAGGATTCTCTTTCTTGACGATATATGGAACCTCCTCCAATCGTCCAACTTAAGAAGAGAGCTAAAGGTAGCAAGATGGAGTTACCTGAGGGTCGTGTTGTTAATCCTTCCCCCATGATAGATTCATGTCCCTTTCCATCTCAGGTGAGTTGTTCGCGTTTCGGTGAGGTCCCTCATTCTACGTATCCGTCTTTGTGGATACTTGAACTTTCTGTACATTTTGCAGGACTCAGTGTCGAAGAAGCATGACGACGAGTCGTTGAGGTTGAGTTGGATGAGTTGATTGATGCTGGTACCCGTCCTTCTTCTTCCAGTGAGGCCATGGATCTTTTCCAAGTAAGTATCTCTTGTTACTTCTAGGTAAAATCACCTAGCCGGCTCATATGGACTCCGTTTTCGTGATCAGCCCCTCGTCGTCTTAGTCGAGTAACAAAATTCCAGGAGTATTTCTTCATATTTCTGACAGTCCATTTCTTGCGCATTCCCTGGTGTTTACGTCATATCTCTTAGCTCGCTTGTCGTAACATTATGAAATTTTGACACATGGTAGTAGACATCTAGGAGAGCATCGTGTTCAAAAATCTTCCCAGGATTCCTCATAGCATCTCCAATAGTGGGTGCTAAAAATCCTACGTGGAGGTCTTATTTAGACTTTCATTTAGGAGGGTTTATGTAATAAAACTCTTTGATACAAAAACCATCTCCAATAGTGCAAGGTCTTAACCCTTAGATTTTATATGTGGATATAACTAATAAAATAAATATACTGTTTCTCTTTTTTTCTATTGGTTTAAACTATAATTAAAATAGGAAATATTAGTTAAATTAATGACATGGAGGTCTAACAGAAAGTCTAAATAAGACTTTCTTTAAGACCTTTTGGTTGCCATGTCACGACTCCTAGTTTTGAAGACCCTACTATTGGAGATGAATTTTTGTTAAATGGGGTCTAAAATCCTATGTGGCATAGAATAAATAAAATTAGACCCACTGTTGGAGATGCTATCATAGATTATCCGAAGTTCCCGTCGCAATTTTGCATAGGAGTCTGAACGATGTGTCTCGCGCGTGCTGTAGTGTTTGTGTCGTATCTCCCAAACCCCTTGCTGGAACAACATGAAATTTTAGCATGTGCTGGAAAAAGTACAGAGAGAGATTTTGTCCAAAAATTCCTTAAAAATTCCTTGTAGATTTCTCAAGATGGTGGTTCCTTCATGACAAGAGTTGCTGGCGCAGGAAATTCTGACAGCTTCTCTTTCCCTCAATGCTCACGCCATATTTCTCAAACCGTGTGGAGTTATTGCACGAAATTTTACCACGTAGTTATAGACATCAAAATGGAGTTTGTGTATGAATTTCACCCAAAAATTCCTCACGATATTTCCGCAGCAACCGTCTTGGATTCACATGTACGTTATGCCGACTTACTTCATCGTGTACTTACGCCATACCTCTTGAATTTTTGCTCACATGAGAAGGAGCATGAGGGTGACGTTGATTCTTCTATTGCGGAGGATGTCAAGGTATTAGAGGGTGAAGGCGACTTGAATGTCGAAGTATATGCTACTGTTTCTGAGGTTGTTGATGAGGTCGTCCCCAATGATGTAGAAGCAACTATTCTTTCTATTGAGCAAACATATTGTGGTGGTGTGAGTCTGGAGCCTTCCTATCCCAATACTGGAGTCGTCTTTCCTTCATGTGTTCACCGAGTTTGACCTGGATTTTCTTTGGTGGGTAACTTCCGGTGTCGAATGAGTACCAAACACTATACGACCGTATTTGGAGGAAATTCAACCATATTGCTCATGATAGGGAGAACCAGATACTTTCTTAGTCGATAGTTGGCACTCTGTTGTCGAGGGTGACAGAGATGATGGCTCAATCTATTGATTCTGCTGATCCGTCTGATGTCCAAGATTAGGAAGGCTCAATAGCTATGGCTGAATCCAAAGGCTTTAACGCGGCTTGGCTGCGTGACAGGTTTGAGAAGGCCAAGGATCAGGAGGTTCTTCGAGAGAAGGAAATGAGGGTAGCGGGGCTGAAGGTTGAGTTACAGAGAGAGGAGGAGGAGATGGAGCGACTAAGGTCGTCCTGCAAGGGTGGATCTAGTTGTGTTTTGACTGATTTTCTCGAGTAGTAGTTTTTTTTTTATGTTTTTTTTAGACGCTGGACGGGTTGTAGGTATTTTCTATTGACTGGATATGATGGTGTTTTCTGAGAGAGATTTTTTTATTGAAATAAAAGACTTTTCTTAATTAATCTGCTGAAATGGAAATCTTATCTACTGCACGCTATGATGCGCTGCTTTGGAGGAATGTAAATACAACAAAACCGGAATTCTAGTATTGGTTCCCTTAAGGTTGTGCTTGACGAAGAATTACTAAACTAGGAGCATGCCCAGAGCTAATGTGGTGTCGAGTTGACCGTCGTTAGGTAAGATCGCCTTCGCCTCCTTGCGAAACCTCTCTATGTATAAGACTGCGCTCTCCCCCGCTTCTTGCTTTAGGTTGGCTAATTACTCTTCGAAATCTGGGAAGTCTTCCAAAACTTCGGGTGGTATGACATATGGTACTGGTTCACCTTTTCCTCTGGGGGTAACGCTGCATAGCATACCATGGACAATTCCAGAATCCTGAAGGGCCTTGATGAAGATTCTAATAGTTGTGCCCACATCTACCGAGGTTTTTCAGACTTCTCCTCTCTGACGGGTCTTTCTGTGGTAAGTCCCCAATAACTTGGGGAATGTGGGTTATCATACAAAGAGGGGACAGATGAAGTACCTTCCTTGCCGAGGGAGTTCTTATTTGCTCCTTTAAGTTCGGTTGATAACGCTGTCATCGCCTTGGCGGTGTTTCTCCCTTGTGTGAATTCCTTCACAAATATCTGAGGCACTGACAACTGATTGTGAAGTATTTCATGGTTGTCGCAGAACCACGGACGTCGCAGTACCATGTCGCTCCCAACATCTCCCTTGACGATGTGAAACTCTGCAATGGTTGGAAATGTGGCGACTTCTACCAGTAGGGCGATGTACCCATAAGTGCGTACCTCGATCCCGTTCATATCCTTGATGACTGCAGGGGCATGGATGGCTTCACTATGAGGAATGTTGGCGGCTCTAAGAGTTTTGACCAAAATGACGTTCACTGGGCATCCATGATCAATGAGTGTCTTCGGAAATTCAGCATGGTAGAGGCGAGTGGTTATTATACTGCTTGTTGATCAGCCTACTGTCACCACGAGTATTGCGGGCTTCTTCACTTCTCAGGGGTTTAGCTCTTTCTAGCAACGCAGGTGCAGTCGTGGCAGATCTCTTTGCGGCTTCGTGGAGTTCAGAGAATGTTTGGAAACAAAGGTTTTCCAGGAGGGCTCGATAGACTGGGATCATTCCATTCATGCATAGCTCCACCAATTGTAGTTCTGTGACACTCGGATCATGACAGTTGAGAGCTTGGATCATGAATCTCTTCACATAGTCATTCGGGTGTACGCTGGGTCTCTGAAACATTCTGCCTAGGTCTGATAGTGTTACCTGCCCAGACATCAAAAAGTACTTGTGGTAGAATGCGTTCACCATTTTCGCTCCATGTGTTGATACTAATTTTCCCATATCATACTAACATAAGACATTCAAATTACTAAAGTTAAATACTTGACTTTATTTAGGCTCCTCATCCATTTTCGTATCCAATGATTGGAACAACGATTTTATGGAACTCATCAGAAACCCAAAACATAGTCTAATACAAAAGATGAATTAAGCTTGGTGGATCCACGCTAAAACGCTTCACTTACTCGAACATATAACAAAATCAGAGTGAAATCATATATTAATGACATATCCATAAAGCTTTTTATGTATGCTAACTAGTTCGATTTAATACAGTATAGGGGTTATACAAAGCAATTTATTCTCCTGATCCCAGAAGAACTTTTTGGCTATAGTTTTTCCCCTTGTAAATTGGTCGACCCCCTCCTTCCATGGTGAGGAGGGGTATTTATAGCGAGTTTTGGAAGTAACTTCTCTTTGCTACACTTAGTTTCTTCTGTTGTTTGATGGTCTTCGTCGACAGCTGGTCTTTGCGCGCCGCCCTTGTTATCCATTCAGGTGTTGACACCTCTCGTTTGGTGTATATATTTACTATGCAGACCCCTTGATGTTCTTGATGTCCTAATTCTTATCCATTAGACTACTTTATACCGCTGTCTGATCCAGCCGTATTGACGCGTGCCCCTAGTCTTCTGAAACCCTATTAAGTGTTGATGTGACAGCTTAGAGCGTGCTTTGAGTTGATGGTGCCTTCTTTCATTCTTCAGCTTCGGGTATCGTAGTGGTGTACTTCGGGTTGGCTTTGTACTTCGCTTCCACTTATTTGCCGTGCCTCCTTGCTTCTGGTCGAGGCTTCTAGGACCAGCGATATTTATGTATTAACAGTTTGCCCTTTTTCTTGAGGTTTATTTTGAATAATCCTTCAAGAAAACTTGTTTCATGGCTCCTTCTTTCATTCTTTCAGTTGGGAATGTATGGCTTCTTCGTACTTTAAACCTCATCCTTCTAGGCGCCGGAGTGTTATGAGGTGTATGTTCGTCTTCCTCTTGTTGTCGTTCTTTTTAGCAGGTGGGTTCTACTTTGCTTTCGTTGGTGGGTATATCTATCTTCTTCATGTTTGTAAGCGTGTCTGCCGTCTTCGTCTCAGTAGGTGTGTCTACCGTCTTCATATTAATAGGTGTGTCTACCGTCTTCGTATCAGTAGGTGTGTCTACGGTCTTCGTATCAGTAGGTGTGTCTACCGTCTTCGTATCAGTAGGTGTCTCTACTGTCTTCGTTTCAGTAGATGTGTCTACCCTCTTCTTCTCAGTAGGTGTGTCTACTATCTTCGTATCAGTAGGTGTGTCTACCGTCTTCATCTCAGTAAGTGTGTCTATTGTCTTCATCTCAGTAGGTGTGTCTACTGTCTTCATATCAGTAGGTGTGTCTACTGCAATTGGATACCTCGTTAACTTCTATTTCAGGCATTTCAACCTTCTTGGGTTAAGCATTATCTTTCAACCATCCTTGGCCAAGGGATGATTTAGGACATCAACCCGGGAAAAAGACTTTCCCGCTCGAGGCGACGTGTGAGTATCTCTATCATTGGGATTCTTAGGTTTCACCTCATACATATTAATGAGGATCCTAGAGATGACCTGTGATCAGCAGGTATGCTCCTGTCATGGCAATTGTTCTGTTGCGCTTAGGCTGCTGGCAATTGTTCTGTTGCGCTTATGTCGCTGTTACTTTTGAAATATTTTTTCCAATCCCATTTTTATTCATCATCCAGTTATCGTAGCATCCTTCATCGGGGAATATAAGACTTCTGAGTTTTCGTTGTCGAAGTTGGTCATCTTTCCTTGCTGACGAGGTCTTCTTTGCCTGTGCATCCTATGGGTCGTTGAGTGGTCGTTGTTCATTTCTTTGATGCCGTTCGAGTTTTCGCTTCTTCGGTGTTGTCATTGTGTAGATCTTTTGTATGAACCGAGTTTTGCTTTAGGAGTCCTTCTCCGGTGTTGTTGTTGTAGTGTTTGCCCCTTCTTGCCTTCGGGAGCGACTTGCTGGAGGTACCGGGAAGCAAGGATTCTTCCTGCAGTGTAGAACCCTATGATGTCGTGGGTATCGCAATCCGTATCTTCCGTGTAACACGTGTCCGTTGTCGTAAGTTAGTGCGGTCCTTCGGGTATGTGATTTTGGCTACGCAAGCTCCGTCGTAGTTGATTCTTTTTGTGTTTTTCTTGTAATGTATCCTAGGTTATCCCCGTTGTACTGGTAGATTTGTTTCCCCTTGCCTGGTTGGTTAGTGATAGTTTTGACTGCCGGAGTATCGTTTCTCTTTTGCTTGGCTTTGTCCCTTGGTTGTAGTTGCGCCTCCATCGGTGCTTCGTCCCTTGGTTGTAGTTGCGTCTCCTTCGGTGATTCGTCCCTTGGTTGTAGCTGCGTCTCCTTCGGTGCTTCGTCCCTTGGTTGTAGCTTTGTCTCCTTCGGTGCTTCGTCCCTTGGTTGTCCTCTCTTCTTGCAATTTTGATGGGATATTGTACTTTTGCTTGATAAGGAGCGTTAGTTATCGGAATGGTAAGTCATTGAATGCTGATTATATGGTATGTGGTGGTAGTAGGCGGTTACTGTTGTAAATGAAAATAGTAATGGGGAGAATCTGAAAGGTGTGTTACTGCTTTATCGGGTAATGGGGGATGTTTTTAAGAGGTGCGAGAATCGAGGAAATCCAAATCTGGTATTTTTATTTCTTAAATCGTAACGCCTGTATTATTTAAAGCGAGTGGTTGGATGGTGATAGGAGTCTTCTATAAAAGTCACTCTACTGCAGTCTCCACAGATTTCCTAGTGTTTTCCGAGTGAAAAAGAGAAAAAACAAAAAGGATTTTTAGAGAAATGGCAGACAGAGGAAAATCGCCCATGAACTACGATGAAAATAACAGGAGGGAACATGTTCGAATGATAATGGATTGGGATGCAAATCGTGAGGGTGGTGGATCATCTAGAAAAGAAAGTAATCCAGAGAAAGTGATTCGTCTCTTCGACCATCTCCTAAAAAGTGATGAGAGAAAAAAAGAGAGGAGGATGAGGGAAGACGGTGGTTCGCCGTACGACTGTCGCTTGATTGAGACAAGAGCGTTTCTTCGTCGTCATAGTGAGTAGATTTTGTTGATGATGGGGGAGGATCTTGTTTTCTCTGATGATGAAATACCTGTGAAGGTAGAAGTAAAGGAAGAATTCAATGATGCTGAACAGACTGCTGCCAACTTCGCTCCAGTTCTGCCGGTTGACGATCATGTGGTAGATGCTGCTGACATTGCTCCTGATGTTCCTGTTAATGCTCCAGTGATTGATTTGGAATTGATTGATGGTCTTGACGAGGACCGTGGTACTGTGGCTGCTCGACTCCGTGGCAGACGTAGGAATAGGGGATTTTTTTTTTTTTTTGAACACTAACTTTTTAATGGACTAGCGTTCTTCTGCATTGGTGTATGGTTCGGTTCTACGTGGTTTCCTTCTTCTGCCGCCTTTGCTTTTTGTTGTGTACCTTAATATTTCAAATTTTACTTCCGTCCCCATGAATCTCCATTTCTCCATAGATCGTGGGGAATCTCAGTTGCTGATGACGCACTGAAACTTCTCCTCCCAACTCCTGAATCCACTTTTCCCCAATACCGCTTGATATGGTCACGCCGTCTTGAAGTGTAATTTCACCCTCAGGTGATATGATTGCTCCACATGAATCGTAGATGATCGCTGTTGGGTAATCTAGTTGCTCATCTCGAAGCCCCATTTGTTGGAACCGCTTATAGAATAAAATATTATAGGTAATTCCTTCGTTGACTGGTACCTTTGTGGTGTTCATCCCGTGGATAGGTAACGTGATGACCAGGGGCCCGTTGCTTGCTTGTATCTGCTGGCTTTCCATTTCATCCTCGCTTCTTGGTCTAAATAGGTATACTTTGCTTTTGCTGTTTTCTTGAGAGTCATCGTCGTTCCTTTGTTGTTCTTCGGGCTTCTGGGTGGATGAGGTATACTGGCCGAATTCTCCTCGACCTATGTATCTTTCTATCGTATTCCGAAGGTGTTTACAATTATTTGTGGTGTGCCCTCGTGTTTGATGATATTCACAATAATCCTTGTGGTTGCTTGTTTCTTTCCTCTGTTTTCCCCCGACAGCTGGGTAGGCGAAATCATTCCTTCCCCCTTCTCTTTTCAGTATCTCTTAGGGTTGTAGGATTAAATCTGAATACATTATCTCTTGATATTTTCCTCCGCTTCTGCTATCTGGTGGGGTCGTTATCCGCCTGAGTCTTCCACTACTCAGAAATCGCTTTTTTGTTCTGGCCAAGCATCTTCCACTACTCGTCGTCTGGGAAGTTTCGCTTCCGTCATATCCTTTGTTGTCCTTCCTCTGAGTTATCCGCAGCTCTCCTTCATGAGTGCGTGTGTTGGTTCTTAGATCCATCGTCTGTAGAGTGGCTTGTTTCAGGTTGTATTTGTAACATCGCGTTTCCACCTCCTCGATCTTTCGCTCGTCTTTCTGTGCCTCCTTCGTGCTACTTCGTGCGCTATCTCCATTATCTTCGTCTGTCTCCCGGCCTTCGCAATTTAATATGCTCAGGATGCTTTCTTGGTTTTCATGTCTTAATACCAGAGTTGACAGCTGATTTATGGTTTTTTCGTTGGCGTTCATTATTTTTGTTTCTCCGTCTTCGTTTGTCTGCTTCGGCCGCCATTGGGCTACTGAAAAAGCAGGGATACCTAGATATACCACTAACTTTTTATTTTCGTGAACTCTGTTGATTATATTACTTGAACGATCTCAAAAATCAATATTTAAGTATTCACCCGAGTAATCTCAAAGGTTATATGATCAACAATTGGATTTGTGCAGTACTTTTAATTATATAAATATAATGCGGAAGATAAAAGTAATGCACGACACAAGAAGTTTTGTTAACGAGGAAACTACAAACCTAGCAGAAAAACCCCGGGACCTCGTCCAGATGTGAACACCCTTAGTATGATCGGTATACAGACGCTAGCCTACTCTCAGACTTCGGACTGGACTGTATCGAGACTGAATTAACCCTACAAGCAATTCAGCTACCAATGTGCTCATACGTCTCTTGGCTCCCGCAGTAGCCTACGTACTTGATTCCCCTAGCTGACGTCCTTTACAGGCCTAGGAGTTGCTCCACTTCCCTTCGTGAAGACTAGCGCTACCCTGCCTCTAACAGGACGCCTAAAAGTATCCAAGTAATTAAACAAGAATACGATTGTGATTTCCTTTAGACTTAAAGTCAAGGTTAATGGAAATCGATATGTTGAATAGGGCTTATTGATCTAGCCTAAACAACTTTACCTCTGAACGCGAGACGAACTTAGTATGAAACCTAGTTCGTGATTTGCTTTTGGGAACTTCTAGGGTTTACGATACAAGATCTACCTTACGAAGTTTCTATCAAATCTTGGTCGTGATAAGATTGAAAGAATTCAATCGACCCAAGATACAGGATGGAATTTTACTTCCGACCTGTGCTTCACGATCCTCAAGTGAAGTCTTTCAATAGTCGTAGTCCTAAAAGGACTTCGAGATGACGACCAACCTTTATTCAAGGATACACAGATATGTAGAGGATTGAGATTGTATCTTGCAGAAGGTCGTCTATTTATAGTGATCACAAAGGGAGGCTTTGCTTAAAGTTTAAGCAACCTTGAGTAGGGCTCAAGCAAGTTCCGGAACTAGGAAAGTCCATAGCTTTAATACCCATTTTTAATTTCTAAGAACTTTGGACTAAGCTAAAAGTTAAAGAAGACTCAACCTTGTTTGAAGGTTCGCGACTTCTGGTCCAATGCTTGTTTGGACATCGCTTTGCGACTTCTGGTCCAAATACTTAGTTTGAACATTGCTTGGATTAAGTTGTTGAATTCCATGTGAAAAAGGAGGGGTACCGAAATACTACCAACTTTTCGTTTTGGCTCGTGAGTCTTATGGTTAAAGTCTGGACGATCTCAAAAATCAATATCCAAACCTCTAACTGGAGTAATCTCGACAGTTAGGCAATAACGTACTACTTGGTGCTTTAATTATAAATCAGAGTTATAATGCGGAAAGTAAAAGCACACAAGACACCAAACGTTTTTTTAACGAGGAAACTGCCTTGCAGAAAAACCTCGGGACCTCGTCCAGTTTGAACACCGCCCAGTACAAACTGACTACAAACACTAGCCTACTATAAGACTTCGGTCTGGGATGTAGCAGAGACCAACTCAAGCCCTCCAAGCGAATTGGCTACTGTCGCCTTCCTTACGTCTCTGGATCCCCCACAGATCGTCACGCACTTGATTCCCCTAGCTGACGTCC
>JAJJMA010210340.1:5470-20823 GCA_023529015.1 Papaver nudicaule | reverse complement strand
CTCGCTTCTGAGAATTCCAATGTTGCTCGGCGGTAACCTGCTGCTTTCCTGCCTCGGAAACTACTATCGCCGAGGATGGATTCTGTGCCAACTTCCGCTGTTCTGCCTTCAACCATTCTTTCTTGATTTCTTCTTGTTCTTCCGGCGACAAGCTGTTGATCGAGTGAATTTGTTTTGCTCTTTCCTTCTTTAGTCGCAACTCTTCTTCTCTAATTTCTTCAAAACTTAACCATTCATCTTGCATCGCCCTCAAGGTCAGCAAGTCCTGCGGCATGTTCCAAAACAATTTCTGGTACAACTGGTCAGTAGTCTCCATAGCGCTAAGAAATGATCTTATTTTCTCCTTTTCTGAAACTTCTGATCCTACCTCGCCGCTTGCTTTTCTCCATCTTGTAATAAAAACTTTATAAGTCTCCTAGGGTCTTCTCTTAATGTTGAATAATCTTTCCACACCAGGCCGGCCTCTATTGTTCTGAATAAAAGCGTGCAAGAATCTGCTTTCTAACTTCTCAAAGGATTTGATTTTTCCTTCCTCCAGCCCATCAAACCAGGCTAGGGCTTCATCCTTTAGTGTAGCCGGGAAAGCCATACACATTATAGGATCCGATCTTACCCAGGCTGCCATATCTCGCTTATAAGCTCTCGAGTGCTGTGTAGGATCTCCAGTTCCATCATAGAAAGAGGTGAACTTTGGGGGAGAGTACTTGGGAGACACAAATCCATATGTAATACATTCATGAAAAGGTGTTTTCTGTGCTTCTATAAGTGCAACCTTATACCTCGATTCCCTCGAAGATCCGCTTAATTTTTAGTCGGCGCAGGTCCTCCTTCATCTCCTTATCTACTTTATGTCGTCGCTTAGAGCTGCTACGATCTTTATCCTTCCCAGGTAAATTTATCCTCCTGCCTCTTTCGTCATACTTCGCCGATGAATCTGAGATTTCAGTCGAACTGGTTCCACTTTTTTCAACTCGGCGAGTGGTATGAGAGCGAGACTCATGGCGAGACGAATGTGTATGGGACCCATGATGGGATGAATGCGCATGACGAGTTGAGTGCGAGTGGGATGCATGACCTTTGTTCTGTGCCGCCATCAATTCTCTATGACTCTGAAGTACCGTCTCCATTTGCAATTGCATTTGTCTTTCGAACTGACTAGCCTGCCTGTTGTTGGCCTCAAGGATTTGCCTCAGCAATGCTTCTGTAGTATTAGTGGAACCGGTATTATCTGCTATTACTACTGGACGAGTTACAGTTGCTCCAGGTACTATCATTGCACCATTTCTGCTTGCCGCCTGCGGAGTGTCTGGCACCACCGTTGGGACTTCTTCTACTACGTGTTGGGTCTCGCCGACATCCTGCATCAACTGCTGCTGAACATTGGCCGCCACTCTGCATCCTATCATTGCATTTTGAGATGCTCCCCCTGCATTCGATGTCTCTCCTCTGGTGAATCCTCCGGCACCAATCTGTTCGCCACAAGCATTTGCTTCTACTGCACTACTGATTCTTGTTAACATTGGATTAGGCTCAGGTGACCTTTCTGCATTCTCAAAACGAGTAATGTCCTCTATATAAACTTCTTCTTGGCGAGTCACTTGTTGAACTGGAGATCGGCGAGATGAGCTTTCCATATTAGGATCTACTGAACCAGCTAGCTCCATTTCTCTGCTTCTAGTGTTGTGACCACATGGGAGTGTCGCCGATGTAGGAAGGATAGGGTGTCGAGGAGGCCTACCCGCCGGGGCTTTATCACTTCTTCCTCTGGGACCCATTCGCCGAGATGCTGTAAAAGAAGACAAACACACTTCCTGACAGTATTGCTCTGTTAGTACTGTGGGTAAATGCCAAATAAGTTAGTTGGATTACTTTTCAGAATATTGATGAATGAAATACAAAAGGAGCAGCTTTGTATCACGTGATGTACAGATAATGACCTAAGCATGACAAAAATTTGAAAACAACCTATGTGATTATGATTTTGAAATCAAAATGATAGTACGGCCAATATTTTGGGAAACAACTTAGCAAGATTTTAAGATGAAGTTTCCTTTATGAACCCAAACTTTATGTCAAACACCAGAACTGACCCTCTTCTTACCGTAAAATATGTATCTATATTTGAAAATTCGTACTAAAAATGGCAATTTTCCTTCTAAACGATTAACCTTCCTACAGCTCTTGTGAGAAAGGTGAAATATGTGATAAAATTGCCCAGCAGGCGAGTCAATCATTGTTTATAAGCATACTAGCACTCAACACAGCATGACTTCCTTGAATGGCAAAATATGGTCACCGAGAATCCAAATACATCGCCATAGCATACTAAAAATACTCTAATGCTTTCTAATCTTAGCAACACTGTGCAAGAGAGCCTTTATAACGAGTTACCTAGCATACCATGTATAGCAAAACAAAAGCAAAAGCATGAAGAAATGTCGCATGGCAAGCATAACATCCAAAATAGTATGAAAATTTTGCTGAGACATAACGACGAACTCTAAAACTCTTATACCATACCCTATATAGAAACAAAGAACATATAGTAACACCTCAACTCGTACTCAGAATGAAAGGAAAACATCGATGAGCTAAAACTCATACAGAATCAACAGGAAATTCTATATATGGCGAATGAAGATAACTGAGACAGCACCGACGAGTTGTCATTCGTATGATTTATACCATATATGGAAAGAAAATAACACCAACAAAAGAGCATATGATACTTTAACAAAACATGTATAAGAGAACAGATCAAAAAATTCACAAGTTCAAAACCTTTTCCACCGCCAAAATGTAACTGTGTAAAATCCCAATGGTTAGATCTTACACAGTACACCCAAATATGATACACCAACATACACACAATCATTCCCAAAGTATACATCCATACAACAATTATAAGGAATGTAAAAGAGATAAAGGTTAGAGATACTTGACAAGATGATTTACTTGGTTCGCCCATAAGTAAGGACTACATCCAAGGATTCCACTAATATAAATATGATTACAACACTCCATTACCTTGCTAACTTCTATGTTTTGTTCCTTGAATAAGAACCCTAACTTTAGTCTTGGGCTGTAGAGAGCAAGTAGGATACTTTTCCTCTCTCCAGACCAATCCCAAATGTGTCCAACCCCTTTCTCAATAGGTTAGTTCACTATTTATAGACCTTTTACATAGTGGTAAACAGCTAATACAAACAAGGTTAAACTGACACTATTTGTCATGACTCGCCGACACATATACATCGGCGAGCTCATTCCATACTTATCAAACATAGACGAGAGAATCTTCTTGAAGATAAGGTTGATGACACATCCTCCACTGAGTCAACTGGTCAACCTGATAATATATCCGTTCTGACTTCTCTTAAATGCTCACCTAAATTTCACCTAACTATCACCTAACTACTGGCGATAGGTCTTATACTCGTTGAAACCCTGCTCGCTGATACCCTACTCGCTGGTACCTTACTCGCTGATTCTTATGTCGCCCGTCTTGTTATTCGCTGATCCCGGACATCTCAGCTGCATTCTTTTTATACAGCAGCTCATCTAGGATGCTTTTATATCGGGTAGGTATTTTCTACCCTTACAGCGACTCAACACACGAGTCTTGGTGAAAACCTCGGAATATTGAAGCACCAGGCCGGTCCGGAGCTCTCTGAGAAGCATACACCAGCCTAAACAGGCCTAAGCGGACCTAATCCCAAGTTCAGGATGGTCTAGCATACCATGGATAAACATGCCATGACTTCAAAAGGGTTGTAGCGTAAGCACGCACACCACGACTAAGGCACAGGATGCCGCAAAACTAAGCTTGGCCAGATGCCAAAGCCATAACGCCACATAGCATGGCACCACAAAGATTGGCCTAGCTGGCCTGGCCAAAAGGCCATGGCGCCATATTCATGGCGCCACAAGATACATGGTCCGTCCCAAAACACGGCCATGGGCCATGGCGCCATATTCATGGCGCCACAAGATTTTGTCTTGGCCAAAGGCCATGGCGCCATATTCATGGCGCCACAAAATAGTTTGTCTTGGCCAAGGGCCATGGCGCCATATTCATGGCGCCACAAAATAGTTTGTCTTGGCCAAAGGCCATGGCGCCATATTCATGGCGCCACAAAATAGTTTGTCTTGGCCAAAGGCCATGGCGCCATATTCACGGTGCCACCAGATAGTTTGTCTTGGCCATGGGCCATGGCGCCATATTCATGGTGCCACAAGATACATAGCCCGTCCAAAACACGACCAAGGGCCATGGCGCCATATTCATGGCGCCACAAGATGTTTGGCCTTGGTCAAAAGGCCATGGCGCCATGCCTACTCTTGGCCAAAATCATGGCCATAGCTACGCAATGCTGCCTGGTTCAAAGCAACTACGCAACACTTAGTCATACGACTCTACTCAACTCAACTACGCAATATCCGCGTATCACTCACTCGAAACATCAAAACATCACACGGGGGGATAACTTTAGGGGTATTGGTCTGGCGGTCTACGGCAGTTGAAAGAAACTGATGGAGATAGTGGGAAGTTACGGGAAGATGGCACGAGTGGGCATGTTCCACACAACTCAGGCAGTTACGGAAACCAACGCATGTCCTCCACTCCTCCATTCCTCCACGACGTCCACCTTCTCTGTCGAGAGATCAGGGTGAGTTCAAACTATAAATAGAGGCTTCCTCTATCTTCCAAGGCAGAACAACTAGAACACCGAGAATATCCAGAAAACACACAGAGCCTCAGAGAAAACACCTGAGAATCTAAACTCGTTCTAGCCCTTGGAGATTTCCAGTCGACTTCACGACGGAAATCTTGAACTCAAACACTCAAAAACTCATCTTCAACCTAATCTCGAGTTTCTTCGATGTTTCCCTCCCTAGACCAACCTCTATCCTCTATGTGACCGAAGCAAGGTGGGAACGGCCATCCGTGGTTTAGGCTTGCCTTGTTCGACTTTGATCTCCGAGCACTACGAAAGTACCCAGAGACGGTACACTTGTTTTTGCAGGTAAAAACACTAGCCTGCTTCTGGCTATTTTCGTTATGGCCTTGGCCTTTGGGGTGCCATGCTATGTGGCGTTTATGGCTTTGGCATCTGGCCAAGCTCGACTTTATGCAGCCTGTGCCTTAGTCGTGGTGTGAGTGCTCATGCTACAACACACTTGAGGTCATGGCATGTTTATCCATGTGGTGTGCTAGACCATCCTGAATTTAGGATTGGGTCCGCTTAGGCCTATTTAGGCTGGTGTATGCTTCTCAGAGAGCTCTGGACCGTCCTGAAGCTTCGATATTTCTGAGGTTTGCACCAAGACTCGTGTATTGAGTCGAATTTTAAGAGGAAATCCATGAGGATACGTCTATGTTGATCTTTCACCGTGTACCATCAAGCGAGGTCTGGCTCTGAGCTGATCGATGGGTTTAATATGTTGGTGAGACCATTGATACTGCTCTATGACATTACCCTCCCCACCGGATTTATAAGAGAGAGCTCATAGAGGGTTTAGCTTCATGGAATGGATTGCACCCTGAGCTATAAAGATGAGCCTGAAATAGGCGACTGTCTTTAATAAGACATGGTTCCGAGAGTGTTTTGACAATTTTGCCCCTCTCTCATTTTTCACCATCTACAGAAAGTCCCCTGGTTAGTGTGGAACAGAAATGTTTCATGCTAAGCACTCAGATGGTGATGAGAACGGTATAAGGTTTTCCATCTAATACTAGCACATGGTCTCATGGACTAAAAGTAAATTCGTGTGTAAGTACATATATGCTGATAAGATAGGGCTTCCGGTTAACGGGACAATGGTGTTCTCGAGTGTTTGGGGCGCGTCAGGTGCACCCCCTGTAGGTCTAGCATGTCTATCCTCCGGCCGATGACCATCGGCCTGGCCGAGTACTCTCCCTAGGGTTTCTGAACCCGCATGGAGGTGAGGTCACACTCATGTTTTGTCGGTGGTATTATCTAGATAAGAAGGAAGGGTGACGAATTACCGGTTTATTGGCGTAAGTTCCTCCTTCTCCTCAGGGAATTTCTGAGACGATCGCGTTCGAGTCCTGTTGATAGACTTTGACTGAGGCCGCGAACATAGTGCCTTCCGTATTCATCCTTTGTGCGTCTTGGTTACGCTCCGCGTACTACGCACCCAATTCCTAGGGTTTCACCCTTGTGTGTATATATATATATATATGTATATGCGTGCGGCAATATTATAATCTCCATTTTCTCGTACTAGTTCCTCTGCGTGGTTGCGACTTAAGGTCCATGGCTGGTGATGATTCTGGTTCGTCTTCGCAGGAGAGAGCTTACACTAGACGAAGAGTGGATGAAATTATGGCTGACGAGAGCATTTCTGGTTCATCTTCACAGAGAGGAGCTTATGTGAAGCGGAGAACATGGGTTCCAAGTTCGGTGAGTATCTTGTCGCAGCTTCACTATATGCGTATTCTGTTATCTTGATAAGGGTCGTGATGTTGCAGTGCAGGGTCATGGTGACTCGTAGCCGTGGACGCTTAAGCACCGGGAGGTTGAGTCCTGAAGAAGCCTTTCCGCCTGTCCAGTCCTCAGCAGGGAATTCGGTAGGCTTTTGTGTTGGTTCGTCTTTTCTCCTTTTTTCTATTTCTTTCTTGAACACTGTTACTCTCTTTCAGGAGATTCATCCTCGCAAAAAGAAGCGGGGTGCGTCTAAGAAGAATCAGTCCGTCCAGGGTGGATCTCCAACTTACTCTCCGGTCTCGGTGGTTGCCGTGGATGAAGACGACGACGGTGTTGGTGATGCTGACACTTTATTTCAAGAAGGTTCGGTCCTTGATAACGTCGGTCTGGGGATAGACGAGGTTGACTGTTCGCGGGCTGGTCTCCCCTTTGTTCCGGAGATGGTTTCCCTGTCTGAGGAACAGACGTCTGTTGGTGGCTTCCTTGTACTGACTCCCTACTCGGATCTCTATGAGAAGATTTGGAGAAGATATGGTCACGTCGCTACCAGACGACTGATGAAGGATACCCCTGTCATGGTCACTCTGGTCTCTCTGCTTCTTCCCGTACTTAGAGAGATGGAGGAAGAAAAGCTGTACAACGTGACTCCTGAGATGATTCAGAAGTGGGAGACTCACATAGCTGTCCTGGAGGCGATGATGTGTAACATAGGTTGGCTTCGCCAACGTCTCGAGATCGTGAAGGTAGATCGTGCTGGGATGATCTCGAACACCTTTCCTTGTTCGAGAGCTCTTCTTTGCGCCGAACGAGACATGGAAGGATTATCTGACAAGGCTGGCCGAATGTTGAAAGCCATTCGAGCCAAGGAACAAGCTCTGGTCGAAGAATCTAATGAGGTTAATGAGGTGATCGAAAGTTTGAGGAAGAAGAATGACGTTTTCTGGCAGAGGGTGGAGATGCTCTACAATCGAGACTATTCTCTGTTGGATGGTTTGTTTTGAAAGTTGGAGAGACAGAGAGTTTTTTTTTTTTTTTTTTTTTTATACAACAAAAGACCTCCGAGTATGAGGAGTGTTCTTATTCGTAGTTCTAATGAATAAGATATATTGAGGTTCTCTCTTTTTTTTTTTTTCTTTTTTTTTTGAATGGTTGAACAGTTCCGTCTGGAAAGGCAAAATTTATCTTCCCTGACTTAAGTCCCCACATGTTTCGTGTCTCTGGATCCGTTCCGGTGATTCTTCTGTAGAGGCGATACTGGCTCCCTGCGTTCACGGGGTTACGGGCTTGCTTGGGTAGGATCGTGCTCTGTCTCCTTCCTCCATCGTGCTCGGTAGCTCGTCGTTCGCTAAAAAGTCGCGATCTCAGATTCTGACTTCCTTTTTCTTCACTTTCTCTTTTCTTCTTGTGGCGCCATGGCTTGTCCCTTCTTTTGGCGCTCTACTTTTTTCTTCCCATAACGCCATGGGTTGGGGCGCCACGGGTAGTTGTAGTTCCCCAGCCTTCTTTGTCGGCTTCCTCGTAATGGCTGTGTTTAGGCATAGTACGCCTTCAGCCATTTGCCATTGATGACAGTCCCCTCTGCTTTTCCATCTACGGTGACTATCTTGTAATATCCGCTCGCAGATGCCTTTGAGATAACATAAGGTCCTTCCCAATTTGGAGCGAATTTTGATGCCGTGGCGTCTTGTTGGACGTACTTCGCCGTTTTCAGCACTAGGTCTCCCACTTGAAAAGTTCTCGGTTTCACCGCTTTGTTATAGGCCCGGGAAAGCCTCTTTCGGTACATCTCTGTGTGTCTTTCAGCCTTGGTCCGTCTCGAATCCAGGGAGTCTAGTTCTGCTATCCTTGAATCGGCTATTTCAGCTTCATCCCAATGGATGCCACTTGCCGCTGCAATACGGGCGGATGGTACCTTGATTTCTGCTGGCAATATGGCGTCAGCGCCGTAGACGAGTGAGTAGGGTGAAGTTCCAGTGGAGCTCCGTGGGGAGATTCTGTACGCCCATAACGCCATAGGTAGTTCTTCGTGCCACGACCTCGGATTATCGTGTATGGTTCTGCTGATGATCCGAATTAATGTCTTGTTGGTACTCTCTGCCTGTCCGTTCCCTTGGGGGTAGTATGGTGTCGAGCAGATGTGTTGGATCTCGTACCTTCGAAGTAGTTTCGCCACATCTTTGTTGACAAACGGTGTCCCATTGTCTGTGACAATGTGCTTGGGGATCCCGAACCTACAGATGATGTGCTCCTTGATAAATGCCGCGATGGTGACACAGGTCGTGCTCTTCAAAGGTATCGCCTCCACCCATTTGCTGAAGTACTCCGTTGCGGTGATGATATATTCCTGGTTATTCGAGGAAGGGGGGTTGATCTTTCCAATGAGGTCGAGTCCCCATCTGTAAAATGGCCAGGGGCTACTGACGGATCGGAGTGGTAAGCATGGGGTGTGGATAAGGTTCCCGTGCGTCTGACACTTGTGACATCTTTGTACGAAGGAAGCTGCATCGTCTTCCATGGTTGGCCAGTAGTATCTTTCATGGACTTGTAGGAATAGCTTCCTCTTCCCTTGGTGTTCGGCTTCGTGCATTTCCCTCAGCACCGTGGGGATCTCCTCGCCCGAGAGGCAACGAAGCAAACCTCCCCCGTAACTTTTACGGTATAGTATTCCCCCATGGCAGAGGAACCTTCTTTAATAGTCGTCATCCCTACTAGTTACAGCTATTTAAACTTATCTTTTCTCCGATTTACACACAGAAGAGGAGCCCATGAAGCTATCCTTTCGCGAGAAAAGCCTTTTTTTATATTTTAACCATCCACTGAAGTTATGGTCCGCCCCCAGCGACGGGAAGAGCGCTTCTACTGATACATATTTCGATAGGCTCTGATTGATCTTCCCAGGGGGAAGCTTTCTGTCTATTAAACAGTGAACACAAGTCTCGTGATAGGCGCCGAACATCTTCCTCATCATCAATAGAGAAAGGTCTCTCATTTGCCGCATAAGTCTTTCTAGGAACGATATTTGCCTTAACAAACCTTGTTTAAACTGAACTTTTGGGAAATTCCTTTCATCGAACTTCTTCTTACTTAGTTTGGGCCTTATCACCTGATCACATTTCTAGTCTAAGAGTTCCTGTATCATCAATTGGCGAAGTCCTTCATCAACGTCTTAAACTCCTCTAAGCGCTACTTTGCTTAATTTCTATTCGATCAAATGGGTCCGGGGTTACTGGGTCTCGCCTTGTATTTCACTCAACTTGAGGGACCTTTCCAGTTGGTTTACCAAGCCTTTACCTAACTTTAGGGACTAAGCTTACGGTTCACGTCATTGGCTTCAAATAGTCCCCTTTTCTCCACAAGTTCTTAGTTAAAAACTGATTAAATTCAACCTTTTGGCCTGGACCTTTTGATCAGACGGCTAGCCACGTGTCGGTCTTCTGGTAGGATCTCGTCGTTGAGGTACTTGATGAAGGGCTCCCTCAAATCCTCGGAAGGTTGGCATACCAGAGCTTCGGGTTGATGAGGGGGAGTCTGGCAGTTGGAGCAATTCTCTTGCAACGCCCGAGACTGCTCTTCCATTGTTGGCCAGTAGTAGCCAAGCCTTTGGAGTCGCCTATACAGGGTCACCACAAGTGTTTGTCCACAGACCTCATTGTGGACGCGTTCGAGCTGTTCTCGCGCTTCGAGTCCTCCTAGGCATCTCGATAATGATCCGTCTGGGTTTCTGTGATATAGTACTCCATGGAAAAGAAAGAAGTGTTTCAACTCTCTTATACTGAGCTTTCTTGTGGAGGTGTGATTACCTAGATCTTCGATGATGGGCGTCCGCCAATCGTTGTCGGGTATGAGCTCGCCTTCTGTCAGCCAAGTCGAGGGGGCGGTGCGTCTCCGTACTGTTACAATCTCCTCCTCTCTCTTAAATTGGAGTTTGGATGCCAGGGTCGCCAGACAGTCAGCGTGTCTGTTGTTGGTGCGTCCGGCATGCGTTATGGTGGCGTCGGCGAAGTGATTCAGCAGTCTCTGGGCCTCGGCTCTATGAGGGGCGAGTGTGATTTCCTTGAGAGAGTAGACTCCATTCATTTGGTTCACTAGTAGCTTGGAATCGCCTCTGATTTCGAGGTGCGCAGCGCCGGCTTGCTTGGCTAGCGATAGTCCTAGGAGAAAAGCTTCATATTCCGCTGAGTTGTTCGTACACTTGAAATCCAATTTAAAGGAATGGGAGAACACTTCGTCTGTTGGTGATACCAAAATGACGCCTTCCCCTCCGGTGTTGTTGCTCGGGGTAGCAGACCCGTCAAAGTATAAGAGCCATGTGTCTGTATTCATCAGTGCTATTTCTGGGAATTCGCCCGGTACTTCTTCGTGTAGAGTTGTTGAGTCTTCCCCCGGGAAGGCAGCGAGGAGGTCGGCCACTGCTTGTCCCTTGATGGCCTTCGGGGACACACAAGCTATGTCGAACTCAGACATCTGCAACAACCATTTCGCTGGCCTCCCTATCAGGGCGGGCTTCGATAGGAGATACTTGATAGGGTCCGCCTTCGCCATCAGGATTATTGGGTTGGAGAGGAGGTAGTGTCGGAGCTTTTGGACCGCGAAGATCAAGGATATGCAGGCTTTCTCTGCCTTGGGGTATCGGAGCTCTGCGTCTTTCAGGGTGCGGCTGATGTAGTATACCGGACATTCGACTCCTCCTTCGTCTTCTTGCGCTAGAAGTGCTCCGATTGCGACGTCGCTTGAGGCGATGTAGAGGAGTAGTGGTTTCGCTGGTGTGGGTGATTTCATCACTGCAGGTGACAGGAGTAGTTGTCGTATCTTCTGGAACGCCTCTTATTGAGTAGACGTCCAGGTGAATGGAGTATCTTTCTTCAACAAAGGGGTGAATGACGCCACGAATTGAGCGAGTCCCGGGATGAAGCGTCGGATGTAAGAAACTTTCCCCATGAAACTCTCCAGTTCTCTCATCGTCCGAGGTGGAGGCATGGTGGTGATGGCTTGGGTCTTGGACGGGTCGACTTCGATTCCTCGTTCGGTTACTTGAAAGCCGAGAAATTTTCCTGAGGAGACTCCAAAAGCACATTTCAGAGGATTCATCTTTAGTTTGTACTCCCGACACCTCTCGAATACACGCCGTAATACCCCTGCATGCGACGCCCTCGTTCTGGACTTAACAACCACATCGTCCACGTAGTCTTCGACCTCTTTGTGCATCATGTCGTGGAAGATGGCTGTCATCGCTTGCTGGTAGGTAGCTCCTGCGTTCTTTAGACCAAAGGGCATGACCGTGTAGTAAAAATTCCCAAGGGGCGTTCGGAATGCAGTCCTCGGGGCGTCGTGTTCATACATTTTTATTTGGTTATATCCACTGTACCCGTCCATAAAGGAGAACATAGCGTGTCCACTGGTGGCATCCACGAGCATATCGATATTCGGAAGCGGGAAATCATCCTTCGGGCAGCACTTGTTTAGGTCTCTGAAGTCAACACAGCAACGTATTTGGCCGTTTTTCTTCTTAACGGGTACTACATTTGCCAACCAAGTGGTGTGTTGGATAGGTTTGATAAATCCTGCCGCTAGCAGCTTCTGTATTTCGGCCTTTATCTGTTCCTCCACGTCGTGCCTGAAGTTCCTTGGTTGTTGTTTGACTGGTCTGGAACCTGGGATGATGGACAAGTGATGTGTCACCAGTTTTTCGTCGAGTCCCGGCATTTCCTCGTAGGTCCAAGCAAATGTGTCTTGGTATTCCCTCAGCAGGTCTACGAACTCGGCTCGTTCTTCGGGGGATAAGGTTGAGCTGATGAAGATAGGTCTGGGTGAATCGTCCGTCCCGATATTTATGGTTTCGAGTGCGTCTGATGTGGAGTCCGTCCCATCTTGTAGTTGTGGGGGCGCATCTTGGACTTCATCTTCGACTTGTTGCTCGTTGTAGCTACATTCTCCAGGGTGGGAGAGCTATGATTAGCTTCCCCTGTTAATTGCTATAATGGGCGGCGGAGGTAGACCATTCTTCCCTTAGCGTCCTGGGTCGTCACGAAGTTTCCGGCTCTCTTGTGAGTCGTCGTCCTGATTTTTCCCCCTCCTTGTTTCGCGTCTCCGTCCGACCGCTGTTGTGTGTTACACCTCTTCAGGGACGCCCAACTCGGGAGTGGGATGCTGTAGATCTTGTCTAGGCGTTGGGAAGCCTCGTCTTTCAGATCTACAAACTCGGTATCGTATATTGATGAGTAAGGGGAAGGAGATGCAGTTACGCGAATAATACCTTCGTTTTGGACTGCTTTCAAGCATTGGTGGTAGGTAGAAGCGACGACTTTGTTCTCGTGCAGCCAAGGCCTTCATAATATCATGTGGTACTCCGGCTCTTTCTCGATTACGTGGAACATAGTCTTCGTGTGGATGGGCCCGACCTTCAATTCCAAGCTGATGTGTCCGTATGTACTTGTCTTGTTCCCCTCGAAGTCCTTCATCATGATAGGGTGATAAACCACCTGCTATTTAGGAATCTTTGCAATTCTTAAGGTCTTGAGAAAGACTACGTTGGCTGCAGCTCCGGTATCAACTAGTGCTCTCTTGAACTCCGTGCCTTTGATGTGAGCGGTTACATAGAGGGCGCGGTTGTGTCCTTCTTCAGCCAGCATGTCCTTGTCGGTGAAAGTGATGTCCTGCGCCTGCGCGTCGACCGTTAAGGACATCTCGGAAATCATAGGTAGAGTTGGAGCGAGATTGACTTCGAAAGCGATGTGGTTGAGGGCCTCGAACGTGTCGACACGCTGTCCTTTCGAAAAATGGAGGGTCTCGCATAGTCTTTCGATGAGGAGGGTGGCCTCCTCCTTTGCAGATTTGTCGTAGGCGGTGAAGCCCCCAACATGGATTGTTCCGTCGAAGTGTGGTTCTTGCACCGTCATCTCCCAGGGTAGACGCTTCTTCATGGATGACCTTATGGGACCGAGAGAATGATCTCCCACTGTGGTCGCCAACTGTTTTTACCTGCAAAAACAAGTGTACCGTCTCTCGGTACTTTCGTAGTGCTCGGAGATCAAAGTCGAACAAGGCAAGCCTAAACCAAGGATGGCCGTTCCCACCTTGCTTCGGTCACAGAGAGGATAGAGGTTGGTCTAGGGAGGGAAACAGCGAAGAAACTTGAGATCAGGTTGAAGGTGAGTTTTTGAGTGTTTGAGTTCAAGATTTCTGTCGTAAAGTCGACTAGAAATCTCCAAGGCTAGAACGAGTTTAGATTCTCAGGTGTTTTTCTCTGAGGCTCTGTGTGTTTTCTGGATATTCTCGGTGTTCTAGTTGTTCTGCCTTGGAAGATAGAGGAAGCCTCTATTTATAGTTTGAACTCACCCTTATCTCTCGACATAGAAGGTGGACGTCGTGGAGGAATGGAGGAGTGGAGGACATGCGTTGGTTTCCGTAACTGCCTGAGTTGTGTGGAACATGCCCACTCGTGCCATCTTCCCGTAACTTCCCACTATCTCCATCAGTTTCTTTCAACTGCCGTAGACCGCCAGACCAATACCCCTAAAGTTATCCCCCCGTGTGATGTTTTGATATCTCGAGCGAGTAGTACGCGGTTATCGCGTAGTTGAGTTGGGTTGTACGACTGATTGTCGTGACCAACGTTGCGTGATGTCGAGTGGCCTTGGTCTTTGGCCAAGGCCGCAAGTGCTTGATCGCGCTTTGGCACTAGTTATGGCGGCGCCATGGCTCATGGCGTCACAGCTTTGGCCCTTGGCCAAGATTAGATAGAAATACGCCTTTGGCGTTAGTTATGGTGGCGCCATGGCTCATGGCGCCACGGCCTGGCCCTTGGCCAAGGTTAGTTTAGAATGCGCTTTTAGCGCTTGTCGTGGTGGCGCCATGGCTTATGGCGCCACGGCCTTGGCCTCTGGCTAAGGCTCTCCTGTTGTGGCGCCATGAATGATGGCGCCATGGTTTTTGGCCTTTGGCCAGTTCTTATTTATCGTGGCGCCATGGAGTATGGCGCCACGGCTTTGGCCTATGGCCAATGCCTATTTATTGTGGCGCCATGGAGTATGGCGCCACAGCCTTGGCTTGTTGGCCAGTTCTTATTTATCGTATTTATTGTGGCGCCATGGAGTATGGCGCCACAGCCTTGGCCTGTGGCCAAATCCTAGCAGTAGATGGTGAAAAATGAGAGAGGGACAAGACTGTCAAAACACTCTTGAAACCATGTCTTATTCAAGGCAATCGCCTATTCAGGCTCATCTCTATAGCTCAGAGTGCAACCCATTCCATGAGCCAAATAAACTCTCTATGAGCTCTCTCTTATAACTCCGGTGGGGAGGGTAATATCCTAGAGCAGTACTGATGATCTCACCAACATATTAAACCCATTGATCTGCCCAGAGTCAGGCCACTTAATGGTACACGGTGAAGAATCAACAGAGACGCATCCTCGTGGATTTCCTCTTAAACAGAGACGCATCCTCGTGGATTTCCTCTTAAAAGCGACTCAACACACGAGTCTTGGTGCAAACCTCGGAATATTGAAGCACCAGGCCGGTCCGGAGCTCTCTGAGAAGCATACACCAGCCTAAACAGGCCTAAGCGGACCTAATCCCAAGTTCAGGATGGTCTAGCATACCATGGATAAACATGCCATGACTTCAAAAGGGTTGTAGCGTAAGCACGCACACCACGACTAAGGCACAGGATGCCGCAAAACTAAGCTTGGCCAGATGCCAAAGCCATAACGCCACATAGCATGGCACCACAAAGATTGGCCTAGCTGGCCTGGCCAAAAGGCCATGGCGCCATATTCATGGCGCCACAAGATACATGGCCCGTCCCAAAACACGGCCATGGGCCATGGCGCCACAAGATTTTGTCTTGGCCAAATGCCATGGCGCCATATTCATGGCGCCACAAAATAGTTTGTCTTGGCCA
>JAJJMA010210337.1:0-18011 GCA_023529015.1 Papaver nudicaule | reverse complement strand
ACACCCGCTTGAGGGAGAGTGTAGGAATATCTG
Organism: Papaver nudicaule; assembly: GCA_023529015.1. Taxonomy (NCBI): domain Eukaryota; kingdom Viridiplantae; phylum Streptophyta; class Magnoliopsida; order Ranunculales; family Papaveraceae; genus Papaver; species Papaver nudicaule. The sequence goes on along the minus strand of JAJJMA010210337.1, from coordinate 17,978 downwards.
AGTGCAAAATGTATATGAAGGTAGATTAGAGTACAAATGTATATGCATGTAGATTATGGTACAAATGTATATGCAGGTAGTTTAGGTTGCTATTAATGTTTGAGCACTAGAACTATTCTGTTTGTGTAGAGGAGAACTGTGCACATACTTTACCTAACCGTATATAAGGGAAACTCTCCCATGGGTGCAAAAGAACCCTTTTATAGAAAACTCTCTTTATGTTTCTACAGCAGGTACCTATGAAAGGGATACATATCGCATATAATTAAGTTTCTGAATACATGATACGTTCAAGACATGACAATCAGGTGATGGCAAATTTGTAGCAGTGAGTTTATACTTTAAGATGGAAATCACATACCGGGTTCCATTTACACAACAAGTCTTTCGATACAGGAGTATCGTAGAAGACTGCCATACAAGTTTGCCAGACTGGATGCCAGACACGGCTGCCAGACAGGGTTGTCAGAGAGCCCAAAAGACAGTACGCCATTTGGCCCGATTTACAACTTTTTTTTTTTTGGCACCTGCAATGTCTATTAACGTTGCCCCCTTAGCAACATCTATTAACGTTGCGCATCGTTAAAAACGTTGCTCTAAATATGATTTTTTTTATTAATTAATTAAGCAACGTTATAGCAACGTTGACTATCTATGTGAATGAAGGGCTAATATGTCTTTTTACCAAAAATTAGATTTTCCGGATTTATAATTTGTTTTATCTTCATTTTCCTCTTATTCTCCCCTTTGTTTTCTCTTCCTTTCATTTTTTCTCTGCATCTCTTTTTTTTCCCATCTCTCATCTTCTTCTTCCTTAACCAAAATCTTCCAGGCGTGTATACCGCAACTCTCATGAATCTAAAAATAAACCCAACCCCAATCTCTAAATTGAAACCACATCTCAGATCTAAAAGAAAAACCCCTCTTTTGTAACCTAAGATCTACTGGATTTGCTCCTGAAATCAATGATTTCGTCTCTCTCGTCTTCTTCATGATGGTGGTCTCGTCTCTATCGTCTTCTTCATGGCGGTACTGGTCTTCGAAATCTGTAAATCAAATCAATTTTTGCAAGTCTCTGAAAACCCTAATTTTGGAATTTTAGGTTTTAATGTATTTTTGTCGATGTTGAAGTCCTGTGATAAGTAGCCTCTATATAGATTTGATTCTTTTGATTTGTTATTTCGCTAGTTTGGATTTGATTGTGTTTGTTTTTTTGGTATTTGTGTAGGTGAGAAAGGAAGGAGGATTAGAGAATTGACATCTATTGTACAGAAGAGGATAAGTTCCCTGAGAACAGTGTTGAACTCTACGCTGAGGAAGTTAGCAACAAGCAGATACAAGCTTTGCCTCATCATTGTTTGTTGTGATTTCAGACACTATTGCTCTCCCAGACACTGTTTGTTATGATTTCAGAAGTAGATAATAACAAGCAGAATAAAATGAGATTTTGGTTTCTTCGCATATCGACATTGTTTACACAACGTATGCTTTTTTTAGTCTTTTCAAATCTACGGGTTGTAGGTGTTTGTTTGTAGCTATTACGAAATATAACGCACATTGTCATTTGAGTATTTTTAGGGGAGGAGCTGGAGACTGCAGTTCCTGTGTGGGTGTGATGTTGGAGCTTGCTCGAGGAGTTTCTCAATGGGGTGGGTCTAAGAACGCTGTTAAATTTTTGTTTAACACAGGGGAGGAATAAGAGGGTCTTAATGGTGCTCATAGCTTTGTAACTCAAGTTTGGAACCTTAAAATTGTGTATAAACATCGTTTTGGAAGCTTGTAACGGTTGAAATTGCATGCATATTAGTTTATAGTGTTTGTGGTCATAAAGAAGAATGGCATCCAGACTTGGACTTTGACACAACTTTTACAATTATCTTCTGTAGATACTGCTCAACACTTTGACCTGTTACCTTCCTGTATTACCGTTGTTCATTGCATACCTAATTTAGAAGAAAATTGGGTTTACCGCTGATCTTTGCAGGACAATAAGTTTCTAACTAATGAATTTATGTGCAGCATCTTTGGAGTAGTAACGTTCGTTTGGTTGTTGACTTGGAGGCCATGGGAATTCGAGGGAAGACCAACATATTTCAGGTTTAATCATCTCTAGTTTTGGGCTTGATAAAAATGGAGGAGAAGAAGAAAATTTGGGGCAAAGAAAGTTTAGTGAAGTTATTGAAACAACATTTTGGGTAAATTTTATTTGTATTGTTTATGTTTGATGCCAGCAGGAGGGGGGAATCAATGTGTTACCATATACCGGCATTGGCAAGAACTGGAGTTGGTCTCGTTGTTTCTCCTCTAATAGGTAAAAGTGAAACCATTACATTGTTGTTAAAATTTTAAGGGTTTTGCACAAGAGATTGGTTTTTCTTGCTGTTTATTCGTAGTTTTGACTGTTTAAAGTTTTTGTGTTGAATTGTATCTTGACAGCTTTGATGGTACGCACGCATACGCCACGATGTCTCTTATTTAGTTTCTGTGTTTTCTTTGAAGTTTTGATTGGGCAGGTTATAATGAGGGACTGGTTTGATAGGAAAATCAAGTTATGGCACTAAAGGGAAGAGGGATTGCTGCAGAATATCTGTCGTCGACTCAAACTTTAGAAGTCAGAGAAAAGGTAACTTTTTTTTTTTTTTTTTTTTTAATATGTAAGCTTAGAAGAAACCTATGGCGTTAAGTATGATCAGTTATAAGCTCTGTATTCTGCATTTGTCATTAGATTCATGAAGACCTGAACTCTGGAAAGTTGTCAGTAAGGTCACTTTATGTTACACCAGAACTGATTGCAACACAAGGGTTTATGTAAAGCTGACAAATCTCTATTCTAGAGGGTTATTTAGTCTAATTGGCATAGATGAGGCATGTCGATTCTGCCAATATAAGAGTAGTTGTGCTCTAACAGCTTTTCAAAATAGATACTTCATTTCCAGGCACGTTGCATTTTGTCATGGGGACACGATTTCAGGTTTGTGTTCATGATGCCCACATGGAAACCATTAGGTACTATTTGATAGTTATGTAACATGGAAATGCCATTAGCTGAGCATTATGAATAAATTTTGTTCTCAGTTTAGCTTTAATGCATATTCTGATTAACTGAGTTTCAGTAAGTTTGCCAGCGTACTTGGTACTCCCTAGTCCCAATATGATCCGCCCGTATTTCCCAGGCCTAGTTATCGCAACCTTTCGTCTCTAACGAACCACTTTCCTGAGGTGCCAATATTAGCTTTAACGGCTACAGGTGTTCCTAAGTAAGTTTCGTTGTTTATTCTTTGCTTGAATGCTAGTATACTGATAAAAGAAAGAAAATCTCTTCTATCTTTACGAGTTATAACTCGAGTTTCATGCAGATATTTGGACGAAGGCCTTTCCATTTTCAGTGCCAGTTGTTTTCAGCTTTAAAAAACAATTGGATCTAAAGCTGGTTAAAACACATTAGAGTTTCTGATGCCTAATTGTTTGTAGTGCAGGGTTCAGAAGGATGTGATGGAATCATTATGCTTGCAAGACCCACTGGTCCTCAAATCATCATACGACCGTCCTAATATATTTTACGAAGGTGTGATTCGGTGAACATTACTTTTTAGTTTGGTAGCAGCTTTGTGTTATTTTCGTTTGGTAATTCATATAGCAATTGGTGGTTTTATTCAGCTCCTACTTTAGTGTGGATTAGGCAGCAGGGTAAGATATGTTATATGTATATCCAAAGCCTGAGCTGTGTTGGGGAAAGTCTGATCTACTAGTTTAGTCAGATCATATTCTCGGTTATTCAATATTGTTCCCTAGTCCATGGGTAAATTGCTAGTCATGTTGTCATGACCATATTACTCTCACACAGTTCGCTATAAAAATCTTATGGATGATGTTTATACCATTGTTGGAATGTTCTTAATCAATCTCATTATGTATGTTTAAACTAGGTTTGGACGTTGTAAGATGTTGTAAGAGTCATTTACTTTGTACAGATTTTGTAATACATTTTTTTTAATTCAAATATAGAATTTACAAAATTTTGTAATTTATATATTTTTTTAATTCTAATTATATATTCTGCAAATTATATAGACGTTGCTTAAATTACACAAAACGTTGCTTTAAATACAAAGAGCAACGTTACCTTACGTTGCTTTAATTAATTACAACAACATTTACAGACGTTGCCAAAAATTTATAAAGTCTTATTGGCAACGTTTATTAGTGTTGCTTTAATACACTGTAACGTCTATATCCATTGTAAATCGGCCAGAATGGCGTAATGAGGGTTAGAGAGTCTTAAAGACTAGTGAGTATCCTGCGTGGTACTAGTTTGAGGTTGTGTAACTCTGTGGAGTTACTTGGCCTAGAATTTTTGAGTTTTCCTAGTATAGATAGGTTTCCTAGTTTAGCTGAGTTAATTTCCTAACTCATAGAATTCCTAGTTTAGGAAGGTAGTACACAATAATAGAAGAATATAGACTTCTAGACAGGCTTCTTATCAGAACTTCTTAGCAGACTCCTTTGATGGAGAGAAGTAGAAGCATCATGAAGAATAGCTTGTAGAGAGTTTATAACGACTAGCTTCTTAAAGTTCATCTAGCCGACCTCTTGACAGAACTTTCGTAGTGTACTTTACTACAATTAGCACAGATCTTTTGATAAAGGAGGTAAAATTAGATGAAAGGGGAGGAGATTAGAGGGGAAAGATAGATAGACATAGAGAGAAGCATATGAATACGAGGAAGAAGACTAATTCATTTCATTGATAATTGTTACATGTCTACAACATTAAGCTTATAAAGGGAATAGACCTTTGCACTGGCATGTGCGACTCAACCGCCTACAACTAACATATGGGTAGCCCTGAACTGGGGCATGACAAATACCCACTCCTTCGAATCATCATTGTCCTCAAGGATAAAGTATTTAAAATAAGCTTGGCCAGTGGATGACACATTTGCTGTAGCATTTTGAAGAACACAACCAGTGTTGTAACCTTTCTGGAAACCACTGACCTCCCTCTTGTGGACTATAGGTATTATACTTGGTCATGACTCTTACAACAACAATCAATGAGCTTACCTCCTTAGTGCTTATTCCTTCAACGTAGAAGGTTCCAGTACTTTCACCTGTCACGGATGGAAAGGAATCTGATAAAGCATCACTTGCATCAACAATTTTGGCGGTACGGGTATGAGAATGAATCTTCATCTCTTCATCTCTCGCGTTGGGCCTGGTCTCCAACTGCTGGACGCCATTCGTGTGACTACTCCATTTACTCAATGACATGTTTAGCATGTACATAACCCATAACTGTACTGCACACTCCACCAAAGCATCCTTGCCTTCAAGGATGAAAGACTTGAGAACCATACAGGTTGAGGAAGGATAGTTGCAGTAGCTCCTTCTGAAATACAATGATGTTGTGGATGTTCCTCTCACATTTTCAGTATCGATGCGTAACAGAATAACACCTCCCACAAGTAAGCGTAAGTGCCCAACACCAAAAATTGTCATCTTCTCAACTGAAAAGCATATATAAACATCTCTAACTGAGTCACCAATATGTAGTCCTGTTCATTTAAATCAACCTCGAAATCAATCTGCAATAGGCTTAAATATAAAAATCAAATATCACACATTGCAGTATCTTTACGCTGCCATACTAACTCACCCACAACCTCCATGTGCCTTTGGTTGAACCACTCATTTATTTTACACTTATCAAGTCCAGAACCCCAAATAACTCCAATAGTTGCGATGAACCTGTACTGGATTCTCACTCTCCATTTATATAGTTCCACAACAATACAGTCGAGAGAGGCTTTAGTTTTGTTGTCTTTGACAAAGTGAGGCTGAAGAACATCCGTCGATTTAAGACAAGAGGCTGCAGTGTCACTAGGCAAACCATTCTCAAGCTGTAATAGTTGAGGATTCTCATTTATGAGCAACTCATAAATATACTGATGCACGTGAAGAAGGAAAAATATGTTGCCATGCTTGGCAAAAATCTTGGCGCACTCCTTCCTTTATCACCACTACAAGAATTCGAGATGCACAGGATTACCTCCAATTGAATCAACAAAGAGAATTCCTGCTCCTTGTCTCCTACTTCCCACACAAGGAACTCCTGCCAACTGATAGCATCTTGTTGTTGGAATACACAGATCCACAACTGACTGTAAAGGAACCCCACCTTATCAGCAACATGTGAGTCATACAATTCCCTTTTATAACTGACAGAATCTGAAGTTTTCCCACTTTCACGGCCAACGCCTTCCATACTCCGTAATTTGAAGAAAAACACCATGAATGGACGTTGTTGTACACATTTAAACCTTAGCTCAGAAGCTTCACATCAATAATAATGTAGATACTGTACTCTCCCTGTTTTTCTCTTCGCATACAAGGCATTCTTAAGCTGTAGCAGTTGGTGATTCTCACCTTCCCATCATCATTAACAAGTACAAACCACTCTTCTTTCAAGCAACTCCACTCTTCTATAATTCTTCTTGACCTGGTATAAGAAGAGACTCAACTGCAAGAGCCGATAATAGCTTTTAGGAACTACAAAAATCATCACATGAGAACAGACATGGAGCCAATAATTTCCATCCTGCAACTTTGACACTGCCAACACTTGAGAAGACCACATGTTTGCTGGAATCAAAGAGAATTTCTTAAGGAATTGGTCTAAGCAACCGACATGAGTGACATAATTATTACCACAACCCATAGAGCAAGGTAATCTAATTAACTCCATGGATTCCCACACATAGCAACAAATACTTTTCATGCTGCTTAAGTTAAGGAAAGCCAATATGAATTCAAATTCTGAGAAGAGCAAAACTCTGAGTTCTTGCAGAATTATTTCCTTTCACACAAGAGATGGGACAATGAATCCAATCACCATGTTTGTTCTTTTTCTTTTAAAAAATTCCACCACTGTACAACCTTTCTTGAGCTCATCATAACTCTCTACGACTACAAAAATCAGTAAAGGAAGCCAAGGAATTCCGTCTTCTAATTTAAACACTGCTAACACTCTCACATAAGAAGAATATTCTTTAGTAGATCCTTTGCAACGACACTTTGCCAAACAACTGACGAGCAACACTACTAGAATGCAGTTATCATCACACTTAACACACATAAATACATTCCAATTTTCGAATAATGATTCTGAACGGTACCCAAGTTTGAGATCAGGTTTAAGAACAAAGTTACTATCATAATTATCCATACAAATCAATTCACTAAAGAGAAGCAAACTTGAAGCAAGTATCTCATGATAGAATTTTGGACTGCTTTTAACAAAGTAAGAACACCTCCTGACAACATCAAGTCTTCCACGATCAAATAACCTTCTAGAAAAATCATAATTAGGTAACTTAACAGCTATAGAAGTGATTCCAGTTGTGTACGAGATGGAATACAACCTGATGAAATCGCTGAAGTAAGACGGAATTGAATTAAGGTTACCGTCTGTAATCAACTGCCAATCTCCAAACTGCCAAAATTCCTCACTCAAAACCAGATTTAAGATATTGAAATTCTTTATTTCATTGTACGAAACTCCTTCACGACGAAAATCCGCAAAAATATTGAAAAGATTAGGTTCATAAATGAACGGTTTACCTTCTTGGTAGTCCAAAAACGTTGAATCCACTTTGTATTTCAGAATTTCAACCACAAAACTCGCTTCATCTTTGTTAGAAAAATCATTTTCTATTTTGAAGTTACAATTATCTTCATCTGCTGAATCTGAATAATCCATGAGAACTGAAGAAGATAAAGCTATATTCCTCACTGATTTTGAAACAACAGAAATTGCTTCAAATTTGTAGTTAATTTTTTCGTCCACCATCTTCGAATCTAGAACCTCAGCTCCAATTGAATCAAAATTGTTTGCAGATTTGGATTGTAATTCTTCAAAATCAGTTTCTACCGAATCAACAACTACACAATCTAACTTGCCATCAGTAAGAGCTTGAGATTTCTCTTCGTCTTCGAATTTCTGAATGCATATTAAGTATTTCATCCAACCTCCCTAAGATAGCATCTAATTTAGCTTGGAGTTGTTCGTCAGATAATTCCATGGTAGTACAGTCGCAAGAACGACTGCTCTGATACCACTTGTAGTGTACTTCACTACAATTAGCACAGATCTTTTGATAATGGAGGTGAAATTAGATGAAAAGGGAGGAGATTAGAGGGGAAAGATAGATAGACATAGAGAGAAGCAGATGAATACGGGGAAGAAGACTAATCTATTTCATTGATAATTGTTACTTTCTACAACATTAAGCTTATAAAAGGAATAGACCTTTGCACTGGCACGTGCGACTCGACCGCCTACAACTGCTGCCTTTAATATATGGGTAGACCTTAACTGGGGCATGACAACTTCTCAGAAGACTGCTTAGACAGTGTAGAAGTAAGAGTCGTAGAATAAAGTAGCTTGGAGGGAGAATTCTCTAGTGTTAGAAGAAGAGAGCAATTTGTATTACTAGATTCAGAAGTTGAATAAAGAAGAAGCTTTAAGCTAAATATCTCAAGTATTCGTTTATCTTTCGTATTTCTTTTATCTATATTGTCTCAATCTATTATTCTCAATCTATGCCTGATCGATTACGTATCATCTTTCAAGTAACACCTCCTATAATGCCTAATGGTGATTTCTCTTTTGGGATAAGGTCATTATCCTACAAGGAGGAGGTAGTTGACGACATCTTGTACAAGATTGTATGTGAAATTGGAGTTCAGATACAGGATCCTAAATGAAAATAGGTGAGAATGGGACTTACCCATCTGGAATTTCCTGAAATTTTAGGTACAATAAGGTTGATGTAGAACTTCTATGTATTATTGGAAGACAGAGAGTACTTCCCTACCCTGTTTTTTTTATTGGGATTAGTATCTGCTTGTTATCAATTTCTCACCGATCAGGAATAAAACTAACCCATTGCAATCCCTTGGTTACCTTGGCATTTATTTATGAACATGGAGCACATGGCGATCACCACTGTTGAATATTCTGCAAAGTTGTTATCGACCCGTAATGACAACCTCCCTGTCAGTTAATTTCAGTTTGGATCTGCTCCAAACAATTAAAAGCATGAGTTAGCGTCTTCCAATATGCAAATTTCACAGTCAAGCATCTAAAACAGTAGTGTGCTAGACTTGAGGTTTTGCAGTGTGAGTTCCAGCTGTTTTACCCTGGAAAACAATGTACTGCAAAAGAGTATTTTTAAGTTCGAGAGATCAAAGTCGAACAAATCTAGCCTAAACCAAGACAATGACCGTTCCAGACTTGCTTCAGTCACAGATGAGGAGATAGGGTTGGTCTTAAGGAGGGAAGCAGAGAAATATTGATATCAGGTATTTTTGGTTGAAAATAGTAATGTGTGTGATTTCTGAATAACTTGGAAAGATGATGATTTCTATCTGGTTTCGCAAGGATTTCTCAATTGAATCTTAATCTCAGCTTTTACTCGAAAATGAAAGGTGAATCGAGGTGAACTGAAAGTGAATTAGACTAAGTAGGTTGTGATGAGTTGTTCCTGGAAACAGATGGAGTCATCTATTTATAGTAAGTTCAGAAATACACTGATCTCTTGTTAATCGTGGAGGAAAATGGTAAAGTGGAGGTAGTGGAATGATGGAGTTACTCCCATAGGGATAGCTTAACTGCCAGTCATGCCCACTACTCATTAACCCAGTATTCCCATGAGTATAAACTCTTTCTAAGTGGGTGTCACACCACAACTGCCGTAGACCACCAGACCAAAACCCTAATGTAACTCCCCCCATGTGTGACACGTTTGACATCTATGTTGAATAGTGCATGTAACTCTTCGTTCGAGTAAGTTCGTATTAACATTATTGACCTTGCCATTGATAGATGTTGAGTCTTTTAGCAATACTTATTATAAGGATGTGAGATGACCTTCGTATTTGGAGAATATGGGTACTTAAGAAATGTCTCAAACATGTGTTTGGCTAAAGTAGTATTATCATGAGATAACCTCTATTACATGAAATATAAGCAGAACAGATCATGAGAATAGACTTGGCCACAGATGATCAAAGCGTACCATAAGTTGACACTTCCTGCAAGCTTATTCAGACCAAGCGGTCAGGGATATCTCAGATTGTCATTATGACTTAGGTTTGGCAAGGTGGCCAGTGTTATCCCAGTGAATCTTGGTCTGTGGCCTAAAGGGATGGTCAGTGCCATCTTCATATCAGTTTGCTTAGCCTAGTGGCCTAAGGATGGCCAGCGCCATCCCATGTTGCTTTGCTTGGCCTGGTGGCCTAGGGATGGCACGCGCCGTCCCTTGAGTAATTTAATTAGGGATGGCCAGCGCCATCCATCGAGCATTTGATGAATTTTGACCAGGGATGGCTGGCGCCATCCCTTATGTTTTTTGGCAATGGGATGGCCAGCGCCATCCCTTGTGTTTTTTCCCTGGGATGGCCTGCGTCATCCCTTGTATTTTTGGCTTGGGATGGCCAGCGCCATCCCTTGTGTTTTGGCCTGGGATGGACAGTGCCATCCCTTGTGTTTTGGCCTAGGATGGCCAGCGCCATCCCTTCTGTTTTTGACCTGGGGTGGCTAGCGACATCCCTTGTGTTTTTGGATTGGGATAACCAGTTCTATCCCTTGTAGAATTTTGCCTAGTGGCCAGGGATGGTAAGTGCCATCCCATGAGTAGTTTGGCCTAGTGGCCAGAGAGAACTCATAACAAAGGGCGACGTATAACCATAAGATGGTGCTAGCCAAGACATCCCTTATCTAAACAGGGTGGTTGCAGTAGTCGTGCTCTCCCGGATGTATTACCATTTGGCCTGTGACCATAAGATGGTACATGCCAAAGAGGGAAAAGCTTGACCATGTAATGGCCAAGCACTACAAGTACAACAAGAGCGGCGTATGATGATAAGATGGTGCTGGCGTGAACATTATCATTTAATCAGGGTCGTTGCAGTATCCCTGCTCTCCTGTTCCATTACCATTTGGCATGTGACCTTAAGATGGTGCTGACCAAAGAGGGCAAAACTTGACCATGTAATGGCCAAGCATAACAAGGGCGGCGTATGACCATCAGATGGTGCTGGCCTAAACATCCTTGTCTAACAACCAGGGTCGTTGCAGTAGTCCTGCTCTCCTGGTTATGTTATGATTTTATCATGCTTTTTAGGGTGATGCAAAATATTATTATTTATCATGGGCTTGTTCTAAGTCCATTATGTTGTTTTACAGTTTTGCCCATATTCTAAAATCCACCATCTACATTAAGTCCCCTGCTTAGTGTGGAATGATGTTTATTCCAGAGTAAGCATATGATGGTGATTGGTCAGAATAATAATATATTTTAGGCAGCGTGAGAATAATCAAAAGCCCAAAATCTAAGTCTGGCTAGAGTTTGAGAAGGAAACAGTTTCCTACCAGAACTAATACTTCATATTTTTATTTATGTATATTATATATATATATACATACATACATACATACATAGAAGTCTATGTTAGATTTTTACCATAATTCTTTTTAATTGACTTTCCTGAGCAAGAGTAAGATTCAGGTAAAACAGTTTTATCTCTTTTTTTTTTTTTTTGCAAATTTCATAAAGAAGGGAAGAACCCTAAAGGGTTCCGCCGGCGCCGACGCCGGAAATACCAACACATTTTTTTAACGACCTGGCAACGCTGGCTGCCAGGTAGATGGCCGGCGCCGGACCCTAATTTTTTTTTTTTGTGTGTTTTGCGTATGTGTGTATGCTATATACAATTATGGGTTTTTAGCAATGGTCTAGGTGGCAAGGGCCTTCAGGTGGATTATAACTAGCGAGTCCAGTATCAAAATTATGTCTCGTTCGTATATATGCATGTGTAGCCAAGAGTGACCTTATGCATGTGAATACAATCATGGTGATGGTGAAATATTGACAAAGTTGGTTCTTACTCAGGTTTTCGGAGGCATCTCTCGTGACAACCCTTTCGTCGTTGTAGGTGGCAATAACAAAAGCCTCCTCGGATAGTTCTCGAATTTCGTACATGCGCTTGCTGCCATATTCACCCCTTAATATTATTCTTCCTAATTGGGATCTTGCGTGTTTTAGACTCCTTGCGAAATTCCCCATACCGATGATAGGTTCTTTGTTGTTAAGCCTGCGGAGAGGCTGGCAAATCTTGAATGTTGGCATATCCCTAATTTTGAGAATTCTGATGCTATCTCTGAGGTCTTTCCCCAAGCGCTCATTCGTTTTTGCTTGCAGATAGGCACTTGTAAGGGTATTCCGATCCGTTTTTCGAGAGTTAGATCTTCCCCGAAGAAATATTGTGTGGTTGATACACATGCTGGATAAGCCTAAGGTTGTGGCAGTGCTGAAGAGGGATAGAATCTTCCATGTTGTTAAATCTTCTGAGATATTGTCAATTAGTGAGGATATGAGGGGTTTGGTAGCTTTTGTTTCTCGTTGGTGTGAGCCTACCCATACTTTCGTCCTAAAATGGGGAGAACTCACTATTACTCTGGAGGATGTGATCGTCCTCATGCATCTTCAAATTCATGGTAATATTCCTCTGAAGTGGAGTGAGTCGCAGGACAAGTTGAGCTGGTGTTTGTTGAAAATGGTGAATGATCTTAACAAAAAATATTGCGCCATGGGGAGCATCAATTATGAGAGTTGGGTTGCTTACTGGTTTAAGGGTGAGACTAGTATAGAGGGTTTGTCTCTTGATAGTACCTTGTGCATCGCATCGTTCCTCATTCTCTGGTTGTCACAAGACATCTTCGAAGGTGATCCTGAAGGTATGCTAAAGCCTGCTGTAGTTCCTCTGGCAGTGGCTCTCGCTGAAGGCAGAAGCTTGCCCATCACAGCTTATTTCTTGGTTTTTTGTATTCACAATTGTATGCTCTCACCTATGACATGGAATGTTCTGAAGGCAAGGAAGTCGTATCTCACATCCATATCCCGTTTGTGCAAGCTTGGTTATGGGAGCACTTCCCAAAGTACTCTCCAGAGAATGAATTCCGACCTCTCTGCCATAGAAGTTTGTATGCCACACTACGCCAAATCGCCCCATGTGCAACGGATATAACCGTTGCACAGATTTTGTGCCACGCTTATTTCCGTTTCAAAAGTGGCGTTGCACATGTGCGCAACGGATTGTGCAACGTATATATCCGTTGCACAATTAATTTGTGCCACGGATATATCCGTTGCACAAATTGTTTTCATCCGTTGCACAGAGCTAATTTGTGCCACGGATATTTTATTTTGAGCAACGAATATATCCGTTGCAAATTTTTTAATAGGAATTAAAAAAAAAATAATAATAACAAAATTTGTATTACAAAATTTGTTATTTCAAAATTCCTGTAATACAAATAATATAGACCCTGACTTGATGATATTCCACATTGTTATCACATCATTTTACAACATTCCAAAAGTAGTTTGAATATATACACAATGAAATTGACAATGTTCAATCCAAAACATAAGTGCCAACCCTAACATTGTTATCACATCTTATGAGCGACCTCAGTTCTCAAACTCACAGACATCTACTGCACTAGAACAATACAATAATACTATAACCCTTACCTTGTAAATTGATACGACCTCAAGAACCTTTTTTGTTGGAGCTTGATTGACATCCCATAAGCATATCTGAGCATCATCTGAGCCACTAAGTAGATGTCCTTGCTTGAACTGACTCCAAGATAATCCATACCCTTTAGTGTTGTGGCCTCTCAACCTAAGATCCGGACTGCATGTGCCCTCTTGAGGAGGTTTAGATGGGTGTTTACTATAGTCAAAAACATAGACCTCAGCACTAATTGGTACCTGCAAATGCAATCCAGATTAGCACCATTAGGTCTCTTATAAAAAGAATACAACCAAAATAAGACTGCAGCCATGTTTAACTAGATTCTGCTATGTACAGTTATGTCTAAGACTTCGATTTGAAACAAAATAACATGCACATGCCGTAACACAGGGAGGGAGTGAGACTCCATGAGTCCAGATTCATTATACATAGTATGATATGACCATAGGTAGAATTCAACCTAAATCGAGGTCAGTATAGCTGCAATGTCATATATAGGACTCCATTGGTTCAGTAAGATATCCAAGCAGATGCTTCCATCTGCATAGACTGATAAGCGCCCACAAAAATGAAGTAAGCTTCAGAACATTTCATGGAAACCACAGTTATCTGCTTATATGATGAACTACAACCAAAGTGAAAGCACCAAGTAGTTTAAAGAGAAGCGATTTATTGCAGTAACTAATAATTTATAAACTGATGCTACCATTAAGAAATAAAATGACTATCGCAACTTTAAGAATTGTGTGCAGATAAGTCAGAGATGGGGGGAAATCAGGAGAAGGTATTTGCAACCAATTCAGTGGCATCCTTAGCAGCAAAATATTGTACTAGAGGCATACAGGAAATGACCATACCATCTTCGGTACTAGAGGATAGACTTAGCCTTCTTGAAGCTCCCACCAAGCTTCTCATACTCTGGCCAACTCTCGGGAGTTGAGACACTTGCCCTTGTCCTGCAAAAGAGACCGCAAGAGGATAAAAACCATTAGCTTTCTAGTTTTCATAAAGCTCAATTGCTGATCAAGAGCTACATTTTCCTAGCACCAAGGAACTCTTATAACTACAATTTGTAACCATAACCAAAGAATGCACCAAGGAACTGTTATTTGTATATAAATGTGTAGTTGAGTTAAATGCTTCTACTAAGTTCTTGCAATTTTTCAGTTCTTCAAAGAAAAGTACTTACATGTAATAAACAACCTAGCAACAAAGATACTATAATAGTATCTTGAAGATGTATTAGGTATCCATGCCCTCAAGCTTCTATAGCTTCCTGTACATGTTGTTATCGTAGGCACAAACCTGCGCGAAAACATATTGATAACACAAAGTCAGGGTTAAACATACTAAACTTCGATTACCAACACGATAAGTGTGAATAGATAGCTTCCTATCTTGGCTTCCTTGACCTTCCTGCATATACACACACATACATCCTTGAGCCCATAGAAATTCACACCACACAAATTCTTAATCCAATTCATTATAGTACTAAATGACAATATTAGCAGAAGTGTTGTCTGTTAAGTGGAGATATGAAGCACAATATTAGCAAAAACTCAATGCCATGTAATTATAGTTCCCTGTATCCATGTAAGCTAACAGTACGAAACCATCATCATATCAAGAAGCAGTCACCATTACAGGCAATATGCCTTAAACAAGTATGCAAAGCAGTACCAACTAAGACAACTTGCAAGGAATGGAAATTCCATGCTTGCAGTCTAGATGTTCTCCAGCAGACCAGTAATCCATTTTAGCTCTAAATTAACAAACAAAACTAGTAGCTATGAATTTGAAGAAAGAAGCAACTTGTTATCTAAAAGTATTGACAGGGAGCAACAAAACTCACCCACTTGCATCAGCAATTTCCCTGGATATCTTCATCTAGGATTGAATCTAAAGACTGTCGGACCATCTTGGCTTTCCGACATTGCGAATAAGATGCGAGTGTACCTCGAGCTGCTGTGGATACAGAAACCCCACATCCTCAGTAATACTTCTGCTAATACAAGCAAAATATCACCAATCGCCAACACCTGAAGCAAAATATCAGATCTTGACTTGATGTACTAGCATCCACAAACAAATTCAATATAACAGAAATGTCTAACTATATAGAACAAAACCATTGCCTGGAAACTAAACATGAAATCCAGAATAACAGATCCAAATATTACATTCTACTAACATAAATCTAAACAAAAATGAACCATGCATACGAATCTCAGATCGAAATGGTTGTATCTACTCATACATGGCAAAAAAAATTACAAACAGATTTAAACCTAGAAAATCGTCACCACACCAGATGTGAAGAAATACAATTACATAACTCAAACCTCAGCTCATAAAGTGAAATTCAGACCAAACCCATCGTTTAATCAAAGCCCATGGAAAAAATTAGACTCACAAAATTAACAAACATCAAAATTAGGGTTTATACCTAGCTGAGAATTAGGAAAAACCAGGAACTCCTGAACAAACAAATACATCTTCTATCATAATCCCGACATCAAATTAACCAACCATAACCGAACCCCTAAAACCAAAAGAACAAAAACAGATTCAAAAATCATTTTTGACCTAATTTATATCCCGATCAAAATACTTACCCTAACCCTGGCTTTCATAATTTCCCCAAAATCAAATCTAAAGACTCGAAGTACTAAAGCATAATCTGAATTAGGGCTAGGTAAAACTTACAGTGATTTTAATCAGAGGAAGATATGAGAGAAAGAAAGAATATGAGAGAAAGAAAGAAGAGAAAGGGGCGGGTCGGGAGAAATTACAGGAGAAAAAAAGAAAGAAAAGCTAAGGGTATGGATTTCTTGTTCATTTGTTGTTGATTGAACTGATTAGAAAGGGGGGGGATGAATCTCTCTGTATTTCCCGCAGAGAAGAAGAAGAAACCTAAACCCGCAGAGAAGAAGAAGAAAAACCTAAGCGTAAAATGAGAAAAAAGAAGAAAAAAAGGATAAATGGAAAAAAACAAATTTCATAGACGTTTATACCCTCGCTCAAATAACTAAACCCCCCGCGTTTGTCCCTGTTTTATTATTTCTTTTGTTTACACTTACATGTGCCACGGATATACCATTTTTTGCAACGGATTTTGTTGTGCAACGGCTATATCCGTTGCACATGAGAAAATGGAAACGTTGCACAATGCAGGATCTGGCGTAGTGCTAGGGTGTGTAGATGAACGATGAGAAGAAGCCCGTGGATGTGGCTCTTGTAGATTTGCTAGATAACGAAGAGCATGTAGTTTTTCGTTCTTGGAGTTGCGTTCCAGATCATATTACCCGAATTGATACTTTTTCCAATGATCCTGATAGTGTACTCGAGTCAGGTAAGAAAGATAGCTATGGTGATGACATGGTTGGGGCTGCATCTTTTATGATAAGTTCTACTCCTGGCTACATCATTTCCATTTGTCATAGGGGTTATCAACTGCAGAAGTATAATACCGACAGAGCCGCTCGTCGGATGGAATTTGACCAGCATGTTCCATATCATCGTGTGGAGGCACCGTTGATGGGTGTCAAACCAGTCAAAATTAATACTCTTACTTCACTAAATATAAATTAAGCACAGTAGCAAGAATAAGTTCATTCCACAGAGAGAGGTATGGTTTATCAGTTGTATTTGAGAACTTAAGAGTAATCAGTTGTATGGTTTATAGTTTGTTGTTTTAAAACTATAAGTAAAAGTAAAATAAAAGCAAGAAAATAAGACGCAAAGAATAGTTGAAAGTAAACAAGAGTGGAGAATATTGGTTAAGGGTTCATCTTTAATTGCTTAACATGCATATGAATAATATATGGAGTATCGACTAATTCTATCATCATCAAAAGCCCTAGAATACATCATCGCGAAAATATTCCGAAATTTTCTAATGTCATCACACACCATAACGATAAATGTGTGAATACTACGTAGAGAATAACTCGACACCATGAGTAATCGAGTTCAACTCTCTAAGAGCACTAAGTTTTGTGAAATAGGCTAATCAATGCAATGAACCACCATGAATGGCTCATTCAACAAAGGTTGTATCCTACATATGACTCTCGAAGCTATCACCACCTCAATAATCATATTGTGCTACTTATGAATAGGTTCTTCAACTATTTCGTATCTCCAAACCTAATTCTAGCAATAGATAATAACATAACCTAATTCAATTGGCCACTTGAATCAAAAGATGTCTATCTTAGTGTAATACATCAATCATACACTCAAACACATAGTAGAATAGAATCGATGAAGAATAAGAATAAGTTTAACTCCATAATTAAGCAAATAACATGTCTTGCAATATAAAGACTACATCCTCAACCAATAAAAGAAATTTAGCTACTCATGTT
>JAJJMA010210314.1:0-10368 GCA_023529015.1 Papaver nudicaule | reverse complement strand
TGGGATTGCAAACACATGCTTTTGTTGGGTTCCATTGGAACCGGCCTTAGGGTTAGTCCAAGGCTATAAATAGCCTTCCTCTTATCTTTGTAAGGCAGCTGCGGCTCGCCATTTTATAAGTTAATGAAATCTTTGAGTTATTTGGTTTATACCAATGATTATTATCTTCCTTTAGCTCTTGGATTAGAGTTCTTGACTCCTGGATTGGAGTTGTTTAATCTTTACTTTCAGGGTGGATTCTCCGGGTTATAGTTGTTTCTTTATCGCTTCCGCTTGTGCCGTATCAGTTTCTTATTGTCTTGTGGTATTTCTCGGGTATTGTTGATCTCCTGGAATTTGATAGTAATAGGATGCATGTCATATATTTTCGTAGTTAATCGTAGGGGTAGCAAGCGTAGATAAAACCAAACGTTGGCCTAGCTTTAGACTAATGATTATTTTGAGCATCTGTACTAGCACAACAATTTTGAAACAAGAAAAAACATGTTCATGAAGGATAAGGGAGTCGGAGTTTGTGCTCAGTGTACTCCTAGAAGTTCACTTGGAACTTTACTTGAGGTCTAGATACGAGGTTGCTTGGTATTGTTGGATACCAGATATCTCAATTATTCTATTTCCGAAAGTAATCAAATGCGTGAGTGGGAATTATGACCAAAAGAGGTTCATGCCATTTTGAAACTGCCTCAAAGAGGAAATTTTCTTATACTTCCAAAAACAAGGTTTTTGTCTACTTTCTAAAAAGATTCTGAAAAGATCAGAATAAGGAAACAATAGCTTCGCCATTACCTAAAGACAAGGAGGTTGACGAACCATCCATTAATGTGCCTAGAGAATTTATACAAGCATATTCCAAGGAAATTCTCAAGAGACCTTAATTTCTCATGCTAGTTGTTTTGTGGTCTAGCAACAAATCCAGTTTAGTTTTGTAAAATCTGATTAGCCTAATCTCAGTTAAGTATGTTTGATTAAGGTTTAGATCAGGTACCAAAGGCAAAACAACCTGTTTTGAGGTACTATACTACATAAAGGTTAGTAGTTTAGTGGCAGCATAGTTTAAAGTTAAGGTAGTGTCACCACCTCATGATGGCTGGTTGTTGACATGTGTCTAAGTCAAGTAGGAGGTGGACTCCCTCCAACTCTGCCATTAAGAATATTAAGGTGATAAAAGTGGATGAGAACCTCCAGTTAAAAAAGAGAACTTAGCCTGAGGTATAAACGAGCATCTTCTCTACCGTTTTGAACCTAAACTAAGGTAAGTACTTGTTCTGTTTTGAACTCAATCTAAAGTATGTTTCATGTCTACTTGATGTTATTGTTCCATGAATATAGAATATATGATCCCACGCACGCAGTGAATAATATATTAACATACACGGTGATCAGGATTGCACTAAGAATGCTTACAGCTAGTAAAGTAGATAGTAACCATGATTAACGGTTGATATTCTAACATATCAAACTCATCCAAAAGAAGTGTGCATGCTGCATTAAGGTGAATGATGTATACCAAAATATATATGAAATTTCAAAGAGAATTCATAGTATAACAAATTTGAGTAACCTAAATTTAAATATCAACATTATGGTTAGACACAAATCTAATTGCATATTCTCCTTAGCTTGCATTGTAGCGATTCTTATGGGTTTTATTCTCGACTCTTGCCTTAGGAGTCAGGGGCAGATCATTACAATTTGGATTGGATTTAGATGTGGTAGCACTTTGAGTTTGGACATCACGACAACCGCTTTGGGATTTCTAGTCATAGACCATTTGGATCAAGAACTCACTGTAATTGTGTAATTTTCATTACACAATCACACCCATTGATTTCTACATTTAAGATCAAGCTTTTGCACACACAAATGAAAGTAAAATCAAAGAGACAAAGAGTCTTTTTTAACGAGGTTCGGAGCATGATTGCAATCCTACATCCTCGGTTCTATTAATGGTTGTTGATAAATTGTTACATAGAGATTCATGGGTTTTTGGTGGTGTTCCTCATGTTCTTGAGTAGAGGAGTAGTAGTGAAGAATATGGGGGTAGAGAGAGAAAGTAATAGAGACCATCCATTTTTTTTAGGTTTACATTGCTTTTTATATGAGACCTACTCGACGGATTTACTAAACTACCCTTAATGGGAATCCTATGCTAGAATTCTTCTATGGTGTATCTTCTCCTAGGTGAGGCTAAGTTACAACTGCCTTAGTTTGGCGCCACATAGCACGACACTCAACAATTATTTGTTCTCTTTCGCCGACAAGCATGGTCGGCGACCTTGCTTTCTATTCTTCTAACTTCAGCGAACTAACCTTCTTCTGGATAAGGATTGCTGACGCGGATCTCACTGAGTCAACGAGTCAACTCTGACAAATAGTTCTACATCGGCGGAAGTTCATGGTGTTCAGCGGATATTTTTTTTAAAGTCGCCGATTCCTTTGAATGGAGCTATAGCTGTTACTCAAATTCAAGATTTCATGCTCTAAAGCTAATCAACAAGGCAAATTTATAAGTAAGAAATAACATTGTCGATGCAAATAGTAATGTGAACTTAGTGATCGTGCCCCTTCCATGGTTAGTAACCCATAAGAGGAGTTGATAGAATATTTTCATAATCACAATTGAGCATACACTAAAATATTTGTAAAATTTGTGATACTTCACTTGTTTGTTCGGCGTAAAGTAAATAGTTAGGCGGTTGCCCCCCATTATTCATAGTTCTCGCATTGACAGGTCTGGAATTAGGAGTAGAAGTATTCGATGTTACCATATCTATCAGTTGATATGCACTGGACACAGTTTAAAATTCTTAACTTTCGCCGAAATTAGTGCGACAATATTTGAAAATAAGAAATGAGATGACTTAGCTGATTTGTAGGGGACACCTTAATCCTGTGCAGGTCGGCGACATGTGTACCAAGCTTGAATTCTTTAGCGAACACCGTTGTAATCAGCTCCTTGTCTGCTTAGAAAGCGGTGATATTTGAAGTTCCTGTAGGTACGATCTATCCAAGCAACTTAAAAGCAAAGTTAGTTTTTTCATTGTGTATGTTTAAAGTCATAGCGGGGAATACAAAGGTAATAACATAGGCGGCGTTTTTTGACTCATGATGAAGTTGAAGAGTACTATATAAATTCAAAGTTACAGTATGCTGAGATAAAATTATTGTAAAGCTTTTTATTATGCCCCTGGATGGCTTGCCGTGTTACGTAAATGTTAGTGGCACTTTGCCTTATTCAATTGTTCGCCCAAAATTTTTGTGAGGAGAACAAACTTCCAGTTTCTAAAGCATATGCCCTTCAAGCAATGCTTGAAAATAATGATATGGAGACTCATTCTGTCGCTGAAGAAGAAGAGCATGATGAGTATGATGAGGATGGCGATGAAGTCTTCAAGGATGAATTCCTTGTAAATTCTTTTGAGGATCAAATACAATCTTTACTTTGCTTTACCTTGTACAAGGTTCCTCTATGAACTTTTATTTTATTTCTTTACTTGAAAAATATATTTGCTTTGTAGCATATCTTGTTATTTCGGCGATCTTGCCTCTTTATCTTCTGCGTAACTAAGCTACTTGGCCCAAATGATTAGCTAATGGTTATCCCACTGGTCCATATCACAGCCTTTCATTATACATTGTTACTTGTGCCCGTCGGCGATCTATTATAAGTGGGGTGGTTTACCTAACAGGAGTTTTATATTTTTAAGCCATCACTTACAGATCAACAAGTAACACGTAGGGACTTATAGTTCCAATGGCCAGATTTATCGTGACCCATAGCTTTTTATCACCGGAATCCAAGTTAAGCTTGTTATCGCTGCTTCTTCAATTTAGAAATATACTGAGACCTCTTTGGTCTAGAACTGTTGGATCTGAGAGATTTTAGAGTCTATAGCATTTGCCTTCATATATGGCGCTTGGCCTTGAATAGTACCTAATCAGGGTTTTTGTATATGACATTTTGCCTCAGTAGATGGCTTTTTAGCCTTGAAGATATTTGGCATTTTGCCTCTGTAGATGGCTTTTTAGCCTTGAAGATATTTGGCAATTTTGCCTTAATATGACCTTTTTGGTCAGGAGCAATTAGCTCATATAGTTGGCGAAGCTCATTGGCTTATTCGTTTGGCGCTTTTTAATTGATTGGCTCGTATAGTCGGCGAAGCTCATTGGCTTATTCGTTCGGCGCTTTTTCACTTATTAGCTCGTATAGTCGGCGAAGCTCATTGGCTTATTCGTTCGACGCTTTTTCACTTATGTGCTTTATCGTGTGGACGAACTGTTGACTTTCTTATCTGTGTTCGAAAACAAAAATATATCGAGAATATAGTAGAATGGCAATTTTTGCCCCATGGGTTAGCGATGATCACATAGTATTCAAGTAAATTACAAAAATTAAACCTGATTGAGATTTTGCCCCAGCTGGTCTCTTGGGTTGAGCGAGGTGGATTCCTAAGTATAATCATGGTTACATTACACTGCGCATCACAGCCATATGTAATCATTTGGTTTGATTTCAGCGGATTTCGAAAAACTTTGCATCTTAAACTTAGCAGCAGGATGCCATTTTGGAGATGTGAGACTATGCAGTCGCCCTGTCCTCACATCGCTGATCATTCTTTGCTCAAATAATTCTATAAGAACTTATGTATGTATCATTTGATTATAATGCTTTTTAACACGCTTTGCATATGATATGGTAACGTGCTAAGTTGCGCCGCTTGGTAAATAACCTAAATTGGAGTGCTTTAAAATTACATAGTGTGTAGTTAACAAGAAGTGTTTATCATTCCTTTATTTTCTATCATACTCTTTAAGCTAAAGAATGGTAATGTATTGTGACAAATACTATCGATATTTCTATCAGGTTTCGTTAATATACGAGAGGCGATATCGCCGAACATACTCTTGATTGGAACATGGTATAACGATGTGCTAAGCTACAGTGACCGACGACATCAAAAGTTCTTACTTTGAAATCTGATTCATATTTGAGAAAGATGGAATTTAAATGGTAGGAAATGCTTATCATTTTGTTTGAGTCAGCGAAAGAAGTATTCCTGCGCTTGTTGCCAAAGTTCAGCGATTCCCGGGTTTCCGCTCACATTTCGCTGCATAGCTTATTAAGTACCTGGGATTTTCAATAATAAGTCAGAAATGTAGAATACTGAAGAAATGTAAAATGTTAAACGACATGCTATAGTGCTTTAACTTCTAAACTGCGAGTTATAAAATACTGTGCTACTAAGAATGATAACGTATTGAATTAAAAATGTAAACTTCCAATTTTAGCATGTGAGATTCTCTTGTGTTGATGTCACCGTCATTCCTGGAAGCATGGGGTTAAAAGAAAAACCTATACATATATTTATGATTTTAACTGCAAGAAAAGAAGCGTAGCCTAATAACAACAAACAGAATTATCAAATATTTATTCTAAACTGATCATTCTAGCAAGAAAATTTATAGAAATTAGCAATACAAGGTTCAGAAGTCTCCCCACTGTGTTGTCCATGCTTTATTACTTTGCTGATCTGGAGGCGACCTTGAGCGACATACGTTGATTGTTTCGCCGAAATGATATTTTTTTACGAAGAGAAATGTATTTGCTGCGGCGCCCTCGACGTCAATGTGTTTGAGTACTTTTGAGATTGGTACAGCGGACAACTTCATGCGCCTTTTGTTGCTCGTAATCCATGTGGCCGCAGAGCCCTGGTATGACTCCATGCTATTGGCAAAGGTAGACCGCTACATTTGAGCTGACATTTTGGCGAAATTGAAAGAGCTAAAGATCGGCGGGCTATCTTGTCATGACGGTGAACCATAGGCGCAGGCTTTCTGCAGAACCGTAATGTGTATAGATCTTTGCTGGGACACTTTAAAGCAAGCATAAGTCAGCGAGAATTGAAATCAACACCTAACCCCCATCGCTTGGTGACTAGCTAAGAATACAAAACCAATATACATTATAACAATAAGTTAAAGAAAACCAAAAGTTCAGAAAATTTTCCCTTTCGTAACCACTTCAGCGGTGTAACTGTTAGCAAACTTCTGACACTCGGAGCAGAGGGTTGCTATATTCATGTTGGCTGTGTTGTTTCTAATTATTCACAATGTCTGCTGCCAGCAAATGTGTTACTGCGAAGTATACTGTTCGAGACGATACTAAACCAGCTAATATGTTTGCCTAAGACACCTATTGTAAAATGAAAACGTTGCATCTTTGTGTAAGAATGTGCAAGAAATTATTTATGGCAATGACAGAACACTAAAAGAAACCAAAATACACAGTTCAAATTCCTCCCTCTTTGGTGCTTGTAATCCAAAGGATAGCTTTAAGTATAGTCAACGAATGTGGGTGAGAAATAAGGTCGGCGATTAATACCATTCGAGCATCAGGATTTAGAAAGAAGAGGGTAAGAAACTTCCCTTTCATTGTCGTATTCATGTTAGTGGCAGAGTTGAATGGCAAAGTATACTCGAAGGTAGTTGACAAAATTGTTGTGATGAATCATTCTGGAACTGGTTATTCTCCTAGATAACTTGTATTCTGTTATTCGCCTTGTCCTTTGGCAAACCTTTGAGAAGTCTGTTCGCGCCTAAAACTCATAGAGGAGACAAACCAAAATTGCAACAATGTGACAAGGTATTATGTCATCTCTTGTACGTAGGTGGATTCATAGACCAAAGCGTTACGTATAATTCTAAAAGAGAGGGTAAGAAACTTCCATATTCCAGAGGTATTTGAAGAGTGGCGACTATTATCCTTAGCGCTGAAGGCTTTTGCTTCCCCCAGATATTGCTTCCCTGAGATATCAGTTTAGCTTCCTCCTTCCATTCGCCAATCTTGCTAAATATTTTGGTGACCAACTGATCAATACATTCGATGAATGATGATGAATCCCTTTGCTCTCCCACTCTGCAGCTAAATTCCCCGAGATAAGATTTAAACATACTGAGCTCTCATGTACCGCTGCAATTAACATGTCAAAGAGGTGAATGATTTGGGAAGAGATTTAAGTAACTTCATTATTAGAAAATTGACCCCAAATCCCTAAATTAAGCGAAAGTTCTTGCATTATGAAACTAAATTGAATGTTCATGGTTTACGCGGATGGTTCTAACTAAATCTTCTTATCTGCTTGCTAGCTATATTGTCCATAATAACAGGCATCAAAGATTGAAAAAGATAGGGAAATCAGAATGCCTCCCTTTCAGCTTGTTGCATGTCGCCGACATATGGATATTTTTACCGCCAACATTCCTGTAAGATAGAACGGCGACCTTATTACTTCAGCGACATCTCTGAGAATGCTACTGCAGGATGGACCAGTTATTTGATCAAACATGTTAACTTCCTATAAGTCTCTAAAAGGTTGCTGTTGTATATCTATAATGATCATCGGCGATGTAATCTATTCCATTCCTCCTTCATTATGAGTTCAACGACGTTGAAAGGACTACTCGGCGTTTTAGCTGATGATTTCTCCAAACTGAGTAAATTTCTCGCTGTACGTATGACCCGAGGTATATAGTAGTTTGATTAAAGAGATGAATCATCATCAGTGAGCTTGCTTCCCATGGATAATTATCGTAGCAAAATTCCATTCATAACAGAATACACCAGGAAAAGCTTTGTGGCAGCACACAAGTGGATTTCGCCGAGGCTTCAGGGTCAAGGTCGTCCACATCTTGCTTTGTGAGATTACCGCATGGGGTTTTCTTTCTTCCATCACCAGTGAGAGATTTTTGAGCGTCACTGCAAGCAACAGACTCAATTAGTGATTAATCGAGAAGAGAAAGCTAATTCATTATTATATCAAATGAAACATGAGAAATATCAACAAAATCTGCTTGATTTATGATAGGGGTTCCCAAATCAGGCTGCAATTTCCGTGTTTAATCGAAATACTTAAATGGGTTTGGGGGAGAAACTCTACTGATTGTAGGTCTATACACATCGACTTCAATAACGATACAGGTAATTTAGTAGGTGTGAATCACAGTATGAAACATTAAGAGGAAGAAGCAAAGGAGAAAACCCCCAAATCGAATGAAAGTGATGTACTCTGTAGTCTATATCCAACTAAAATCAAAGGATTTTCGAAAAATCTTAAAAGGGTTTCAAGATCAAGATCTTTTAACCATAGATCTGAAATCAAAATTCCTTTTAGATCAAAAATTTTGAAGTAAAATCAAATCTTTGCAGGAAAAAAAAATCCTAGTTTTTTTATGAAAGTTTGCTTTAAAACCACCAGATCTGAAGTTAAAGACAAAATAAAAGAGAAAAGAAGAAAATTTTATCCTGATATTTGAAACGAATTGCTTTGATCTCATTCTCTGCCGACGATTCTTTGGATTTGGCTTCCCTCTTTGCTCCTCTTTCGATTTGTGCTGCTGGAATCGGACTTGTTTTGTCCGAAACTTGCATTGAACTCAGGTAGTTGTCTGAAATTTGTTTCTATGTGACAAGACTACCCCTGATATCGTTGGATGCTACTGAGTCAGCTGATTTTGCTGCCGGAGCCGTTGTTTCTTCATTTTTGAGCTTCTAGTGATTCATCCCTTTTCCGGCACCAAAATGTAATTGTGTAATTTTCATTACACAATCACACCCATTGATTTCTGCATTTAAGATCAAGCTTTTGCACACATAAATGAAAGTAAAATCAAAGAGACAAAGAGTCTTTTTTATCGAGGTTCGGAGCATGATTGCAATCCTACATCCTCGGTTCTATTAATGGTTGTTGATAAATTGTTACATAGAGATTCATGGGTTTTTGGTGGTGTCCCTCATGTTCTTGAGTAGAGGAGTAGTAGTGAAGAAGATGGGGGTAAAAAGAGAAAGTAATAGAGACCATCCCTTTCTTTTAGGGTTACATTGCTTTTTATATGAGACATACTCGACGGATTTACTAAACTACCCTTAATGGGAATCCTATGCTAGAATTCTTCTATGGTGTAGCTTCTCCTAGGTGAGGCTAAGTTACAACGGCCTTAGTTTGGCGCCACATAGCACGACACTCAACAATTATTTGTCCTCTTTCGCCGACAAGCATGGTTGGCGACCTTGCTTTCTATTCTTCTAACTTCAGCGAACTAACCTTCTTCTGGATAAGGATTGCTGACGCGGATCCCACTGAGTCGAGTCAACTCTGACAACCTGACCGTTATGATTTCTAATTAATGCCCAACCACTTCTCAGCTTCCTGTCAGTGACGTGTCCTTTACCCGCTGATCATAGTTCGCTCTTCCATTCTTCTGACGATATTCGCTGATGTAGCTTCAGCGACATTTGTTGATGTGGCCTTCCGTTGATGATTATGTATTTCTCAATGATAGTCTTCTTACGCAGCTTCACCTCTAGGATGTTGTTATTCGTAGAAGGCATTTTCTACACTCACACTCAGTTAACCTCTTGAATATGGATATATCTCCATGGAGCAAGGCTCAACAAGTATGAGATAATAATTCTTGTATTCGCATAAATTGTTGGCATGTATTGCTCAAAACACTAAAATTTCAAGTTCAATGAATGGTGAGATTAACAAGGGGAAAGACAAGCAGAGTGCCAGGGGTCATGGTCATATGATCAATGGAACATGCTCACTATATCACAACTTAGTTGTGAATGACACTGCATCCTCACATTGAAATTGACAAATTGAGGATTGGTCTTTGCACGGGGACTCTCATAAGGTGATAAAACATGGATCCATGTGCAAAATGCAATCCTCAACTTGTCAATCTCAAAGTGAGTTGCGGTGTCAATCACAACCAAGTTGTGATATGGTGAGCATGTTTCCACCCAACATTGGTCATATGACCATGACCCTTGGAACTATGCTCGTTTTTCCCCTTGTTGACTTTTAATTGATTTCGAAAAATTGTCAAAAAATTGATTGTCATCATAATAAGAGATGATGTTGGAATCCTTACATGATTCTTCACGTTTTTCAGCTGGATTGAGATCCATAATAAGTTTTTTGACAAACTCTTTGTAACTTGAAATAACCTATGTCATCTCATACAAATTAACAGTCCCTTGTGAAGAAGATTTTTCACATGAGTGAGTCGAAGATATTTGACAATAAAAGAATTTCCATTGTTCCATTTACGATGCTTGTGAAGGTTATTGTTCAAAGGAGCTACATTTTCCGATTGTGAGTTGCATGATAAGAAGCACATGCATGTTATATGTAGTTTTAACACTCCGTTTTTCTGACTCAAGTGATTTATACTTGATATCAATAATGTCCTTAAGAATTCGAATAATTGAGTTATGTAAGAAAACAAACTTTTTATCATAGTGTAGGGGTATAAATCCATCAAGCTACCTATCAACATCTGAGAAAGAAAGTAGAATAACAC
>JAJJMA010210310.1:0-15820 GCA_023529015.1 Papaver nudicaule | reverse complement strand
TTCACCCATAGATCCTCAGGTCTTGTGCATAATCTCCAAGCAGACTTAGCCAATAAGGCTCTATTAAACAACTCCATATCTCTTAATCCTAAACCACCATCGTTCTTATGCAAGCAGGCTCTGTTTATGGAGTAGAGATGGACTCCTTTATTATTCTTCTTGTTCTTGAGGAAGCTTGATTGCGCCGAGTTCATGCCCTTTATTGTATCATCTGGAAGCTTGAATGAAGTCATGTGGTGGACTGGTATTGCATTGGTAACATGCTTGACAAGAACAGTTCTTCCAGCTTCAGTTAAATTCTTCCCTTTCCAAGTATCCATATTCTTATTCATTTTCTCAATAAGGTTAGAGAAAGGAATTTTCTTGTTCTTACCTATAAAAAATGGTAGGCCAAGATACTTTTCCTTTAATTCCATCTGTGACACATTGAGGATTGCAGACAGATTAACACGAACTGGTGCAGGAACTTTGTTGCTGAAATATACTGACGATTTATTGAAGTTTATCAACTGTCCACTTGCAGAACTGAACTCTTCAATTATGCTTAGAAGAAGACGAGTCTCCTTTTCATTTGCCTTACAGAACAAAAGGCAATCATCCGCAAATAGTAAGTGGCTAATTTTAGGGGCTGACCTAGCAATCTTCACACCAGAGAGTTGTTTTGAGTCTTCATAGTAGCCCATGTGTCTTGAAAAGGCTTCCATAGCTAGGATGAAGAGGTAAGGAGACAGTGGGTCTCCTTGCCTTATTCCTCTTGAAGGTTTAAATGGTCTGCAAGCTGAACCATTGATCATGATCTCTATTTGAGTAGTGCTAATGCACTGATGCACCAATTGACACCATTTCTCACCAAAACCGAATTTTCTTAGCACTTCAATAATAAAGCACCATTCCAGCCTATCGAAGGCCTTCGACATGTCAATTTTCATTGCAAGGACTCCCTCTTTGGCCGAACTTCTTTTCATGGTATGCACAATTTCTTGGACCATCGTAATGTTTTCACTGATTAACCTGCCTGGGACGTATGCCGCCTGCATTGGAGATATGATCTTCTCTATGTAGAGCTTCATCCTGGTTTGCAAGATCTTTGAGATGATCTTATATGAAGTGTTACACAGAGTTATAGGCCTGAAATCTTCTGGCTTGTGAGGAGTAGCTGTTTTAGGGATAAGAGAAAACCTAGTACGGTTTAGTTGCTTCAGCATGTATCCTGAGTGGAAGAAGCTTTGCACCATCTTGATCACATCCCCTTTGATGATTTGCCATTGGGACTGGTAAAATCCTGGAGGAAAGCCATCCGGACCCGGTGAAGACCAAGCTTCCATTGATTTGATCACATCATGAATTTCTTGCTCTTCTGGAATCTTGGTTAACTTTTCGTTATCCTCAGCTGTAAGTATGCACGGGATATGGGTGAGGAAGTCTTGGCAGTTACTTGGATTCGATGTAGTACTGATACCTTGGAAGTGACTCGTTAAAAGAGACTCAAGACTTGTTCTGTCCTTGCACCAGCTTCCATCTGCCGCTTGCAATGAATCAATTCTGTTCCTTGATTTCCGTCTGTTTACCTTAATGTGGAAGTACTTTGAATTTTTGTCGTAGTCCTTGAAGAAGTGTTCACCAGCCTTTTGTTTCATGAGTCTGACTTCAAGTTCATTCCACTTATCAATGTTCTCTTCAACCTCTTTTATTTTACTGTCATTGCACCCATTTACATCACCAGCTTGGAGATGGTGTAACTCTTTTTGAAGTGAAGAGATTGTATTCTGGATATGACCAAAAACTGCTCTACTCCAAATACCTAGCTGACGCCTAGTATTGCACAATTTATCATTGAATATAAATGCTGCAGAGCCAACAGAGTTAGAGTGCCATGCATTTTTAATTTCATCACTACAGCTAGAGTTGCTCAACCAAAATTCAAAAAATTTCCAGTTCTTGCTTCTAACTGCCTGACAATTGTAGAGAGTAAGCATAATAGGAGTATGATCCGATCCATTTTGATGTAAGTGATGCAGTGTCGATTCTGTGAAGGTGAGAAACCATAAGCTGTTAACTAGAGCTCTATCTAGTCTAGATTTGACTCTGCATGTTCCATGACTGTTGTTGGTCCATGTGTATGGGTTACCACTGAATCCCAAGTCAGAGAGATCTGACTGAGCTATAAGGTCTATGATATTTGATGGTGTATGTGATTGGGGTGACTGGTTGACTCTTTCATTTGGGTTTAAGGTGATATTAAGGTCACCTAGAATAACCCATGGAACAGAAACATTTTTACTCAGGTCTCTAATGTACTCCCATTGGGCTGTTTGCTCATTTTTGTAGGAAGTACCATACACACATGATAAGAACCATTCTCCTCTAGCTGCATCATTTTTAATTAGAGCATGAATCATATTTGAAGAGGTATGGACTATATCTAGCTCAAAGCCATCCTTCCAGAGTAGGATTAGGCCACCAGCTGGGCCATTTGATGGCACAAAAACCTTATTTGGCAAATCTAGGAACTTTGTAAGACCTATTATTCTGTTATCATTCACCTTAGTTTCTGAGAGGAAGATAAGATCAGGGGCATGGAGGGAGTTTAAGTATTTGAGGTGATCTCTTGTTGGTTTTCCCCCAAAACCTTGACAATTCCAGCTTAAGACTTTCATGTTTGTAGACAAGAAAACTAACTTATTGAGGATGTTATGATTTAAACGGTTAACTACTGTGGCAGGCAAGTGAGTTAAGGGCTTAATGATTGAACTATAATGAATGCAGGGAATTAATATGAGTAAAGCTATGCTAATTAATACTAGTAAATGATGACCTAATGCACAAACCTTAAATGAACAGAACCATTTGACTTTAATGAGTTTGGTGATAAATACTAAACTGCGATTATTGAAGAGCAACTGAAAGTACCTACCAACAAGGGAATAACTAGCCGTCACAGTAAATGCAATGCAATTATGAGAAAATAACTTATCTAAGTAAAAGACAATCAAAAACAGAAAAGCAATTAATGTAGAATTTATGCAGAAAGAGAAGAAAGAAGTTTGAGTGGTAAGAATTTTTGTTACCTGATCTCCCTTTGCCTCACCAGTTGTCCCCCCTATTCCAGATGAAGAGTTCATCTCCACCAAGGTATTAATCATTGTTGTGAGTGCAGGTGCTGACTCTTGATTGTGCAAGACCCTAGTTGGTTCATCCCTTGGATTGTGAATGGTTCTAGAACGTTTTCCTCTCCTTGGGTCATTGGTGTCCTCTTCCATGCTGGATACATCCTCAATTAAGTTGTCAGCTTCTACTATTTTGATACCATCTTTAGGTGGGATAAATGGTTTATATTTGATGACTGGTTTCCTTGGCCTGCTGGAAGGTATTGCCGGGATCATTGGCCTTATGCTAGGCATCTTCATATCTCCAAATCTCCTAGGCTTATTTTGCATTTCATTCAGCAGCTCAGTATTCTTTCCACACTGTACGTTACTGTGAGGAGTGATAACATAGCAATCCCTGCATATCTTTTTGGGTTGTCTGTCATAAAAACACTTGTACCATTTAGTGGTACCTGCACCAGTAATAGCTAAGACACCTCTCAGCATTGGCTTTGAAATCTTCAGCTTTGTGCAAACTCTAAAACAATCACCAGCTTCAGGCAATCCTTCAGGTGGATCCACAGCAACAACATCACCCATGACTTCACCCATCTCCGTAACTGCCTTTCGATTGAAGTGTTCCGGCAACATCAACTTGAGCCAAATCCAGAACTCATGGTGTTCCCAATCCAGTTCCTTGTAGGGAACTGAAGGATCATACATATGCATGATAACTAAGTAACCATCAATCGCCCATGGTCTTTCCTTAAAGATCTTCCTAACAGCACTCATTTTCTTCAAGGTGAACACAATAAAGTTACGTTCAACTTCCAGAACAGAAATTTCTTTGGACGGTATGAAAGGCCATGTAGTTCTGAGATGTCTCATAACAGACCTTTCTGTTAACCTTGTTGGGGAAAAGATTTTGCCTATCAGTTGAACTTCAACCTCTTCCTCTTCTTCTTCTTCAAACTCATTGATGAGTGTCTCATCTTCAATTATTTCTTGATCAAGAACAGTTTCTTGAAGCTTCATGGTAATGTGAGAAATATTCTTTGGACTCTCTGAACTGGTAGAACCTATCATCTCCATTATGAGGTTAGGGTTTTTCCTGGAAGGGTTTATCTGCTGAAATAGGGTTTTCTGATTAGCAAGGTAAGTGGGGTTTTTTATAAGGGTATTGGTGATCCTATAATAATGGGAGATCTCTATATTTTCTGAGTATACGATATTGGTAGACGAAAACAGAATATAGAGATTAATGGCGAGATAAATGCACCTTTTATGACGTTTCTTTTTAAGGTAACCAATTTTTGAATTTTGAATTTTGCGAAAAAGGGGGGAAGAACTCGGATTGAATCGGTAGACCAACTCAGTAATGGAGAAACTTCCATACTGCATCTTCGATGACAATCTGGAAACCCATAGAGAAAAGCACCTGGCACTCAGAACAGAAACCTGTTGGACAACAATGATTGCAAACGCATATACCATGGTTAGGTGGAAGGCAAACGCCATTAAGGAAGGTTGGGGACAACCTGCAAACGCAAAGAGAGATTAAAAAATTAGTTAGTCATAACCAAAATGAAAAAGGAAAACCCGGAGAAGAAGATACTGTTATAAGGAGAGTTTAGAAGCAATGGATCTATTGAAACATATATTTATGAGAACTAACTAAGATGCAATGTAGCTCATGTATGAGTTATGATTTAAAATCTCGCGCTGAATCAATGACACAAGACTCGATATGACTTAAAACATCTAGCGTGATACTGAGATCAATGATGAATATATGAAACTACACTACACCAAATTACCCGAATTGCAACAGGATTTTGCAACAGGGTTTCCCCTGTTGCAAAATTGCAACAGGGAAAAAAATTTGCAACAGGGTACCCTGTGTTGCAAAATTGAAACTGCTGGTCCCTGTTTCAAAATTGCAACATCCTTGACTTTCACATGTGCCATTCGCGTAGGTACATGGAGACACCCTGATATGTTTGCACCCAACAGTTTGACCTTTTTAAGAGGCATGTTTATTTGTGTGCCCAAAATGCCTTGACCTTGACCCCAAACAAGACCCTGACCATGAATTAAAGCTAGCAAACCTTATGCCTTAGCCATTTCAGCCATTTCGAAAGTTTCTAATTTTCTCTCTTTCTCTCTTATTTCTCTGCAACTAGGCGATAACTAGGGTTCCCAAAAATTTCTGGCGGGATTTTTCCCCCTCTTTCTCGTTTCTCCCTCTCTTTTCCAAATCTATATTACTCCCTTTCACTGTTCTCTTTTCATTTTATTGATTCATCTTCTTTCGTTTTTCTCTGGTGCGAAAAACTAGGGTTAGGTTAAGCTTTACATTTCTCTGGTTAGAGACGAGAAGATTTGGGGTTTGGGTTTTGTTTTTGTAAACATCGTGTAAGTGATGGTTTATGTTTATCCTCCTTTGGTAGATTAGGGTTTCAAAGTTTGGGTTTTTATTCCCGCTGCATGTTAGGTTTAATTTCTTTTGATTGATTGTTTGTTGTTTATGTGTAGGTACTGCTGCTGGTGTGTTATCTGCTTTGATTGCTATCCTCTGCTGTTGTTATAAGGAATTGGGTTTAAGTGAGTATCCCTAATTTTGATTGTGTATGTCTAATGTATCTGAAATTGAAATCAGTGTAAAGTTAGGGATTATTTTGATTTGTTTGATGCTTTGATGAAATTGAAATTAGGGTATAGTGGTTATGGATTATATTTGAGTTTTTAAAGTGTAAGTCAGACCTTGGTTGGTTTTTCCTAATTTGATTTGGTGGGTTGTTGAAATTTGAGTGTTTTAGTAAAGTTGTTATAGAATGCATATAGGATATTTGTTATAATGCAAGCTTGTTTGTTAATAAATATTGTTTCTTTGATGTTGTTTGGAAATGTACAACTTGTATAGAGTAAGTAACAACAAATTGTTGTTCTCGTCAGGGCTCCATAATCCTTCTATTGTTTTCTTTATCACTTGCTGGTAAAGAAGTAGTAGAAGGTTTACGGAGATCTCTGACGAGTGCGCCTTTTTGCTGTTTAGGTCGTAAGTACCAGCAAATTTCTCTGATTTTGTGTTATCTTTTAATTTGTAGGATAGGTAATATCAAGTATGTCATCTTCATCTAGGATGGATAAGAGCTGGATGGCTTTTGACC
The DNA here is from genome assembly GCA_023529015.1 of Papaver nudicaule. Taxonomy (NCBI): domain Eukaryota; kingdom Viridiplantae; phylum Streptophyta; class Magnoliopsida; order Ranunculales; family Papaveraceae; genus Papaver; species Papaver nudicaule. The sequence goes on along the minus strand of JAJJMA010210310.1, from coordinate 9,564 downwards.
ATATGTCGGACAATTACAGACGGGGTGTGAGGTCTTTTATTGAGTTTGCCAAGACTAATGGTGGTGGGAGTAGTATATTTTCCTGCCCTTGTCGATTATGTAAGAATGGTAAAGGCTTTATCCCACTGAGTGAAATATCATATCATTTGCTCAAAAATGGTATTCATTCAGGATATAAAGTCTGGCGTTTTCATGGAGAAAGTTCAGAAGCATCATTACCAATACACAAGGATAACACTAGGGACACTGAATGTCAGGATTGCAATATACCTGACTGTCATGTACCTGTTATCAATCCTGTTGTAGAGCATTTGGTAGATGAGGATATTAGAGCAGATGTAGATGAGAATGTTAGAGCAGATGTAGATAACAGTGATGAAACCAGGGGATGTCATAAGAGAGACAAAGGTTCTGCTGAGCGTGCTAGAGAACCTTTGTATCCTTCGTGTCCTAAAGGAAAGACACCGTTGTACGCTGCCATAAAACTGAATAACATTAAGACTCAGTATGGATTTTCTGACAACGGTGTCAGTGCACTCTTAGAATTGGTGAAAGAGTTGCTTCCTGAAGGTAACACATTACCATGTAAGTTTTCTGAAGTCAAAAAAATTATTCAAGAACTAGGGATGGATTTTGTTACCTATGATGCATGTGTAAATGACTGTATACTGTATTGGAAGAAAAATAAATTATTAGTGAAGTGTCCAATTTGTCAAGAACCTAGGTATACTAAAGTTTTCAATGAGGAGAGAAAACTTACCCAAGTTCCGCAGAAGACATTAAGGTATTTTCCAATAATTGCTAGGCTTAAAAGGTTATATAGTATACCATGGATAGCAGAGGCAATGCATTGGGCTTCTAAAGCTCAGTCAGATGTCAGTGTCATGCGCCATCCTGTTGATTCTTCAGCTTGGCGATCTGCGGATCAGTTTTGTCCAGAATTTGCTAAGGAACCACGGAACATTACACTAGGTATGGCAACAGATGGTTTCAACCCAAATGGATGTTTTGGTCTGAGTCATAGCTGTTGGCCAGTAATTTTATGTCCTTACAACCTTCCTCCTTCGCTATGTATGAAGCAGGAGTTCTCAATGTTAACATTGTTGATATCAGGCCCTAGAGCACCAGGTAAAGACATTGATGTTTACTTACAACCATTGATAGAGGATTTGTTATTGTTATGGAATGAAGGTGTATGGACATATGACTCTTTCACTAAAACAGAGTTTCTAATGAAAGCAAGGTTGTTATGGGCTATTCATGATTTTCCGGCATTAGGGACTTTATCTGGTTGTGTTACCCATGGGTACTATGCTTGTCCTACCTGTGGAGAAGAAACAGTGGGTGTGCATCTGCCTTATAGTAAGAAGATCTGTTATATGGGACACCGAAGATGGCTGCCATCAAAACACAAGTACAGAGATGACAAAGCAAGTTTCAATGGAGTCGTAGAACGTGGTACAGCGCCATGGCCATTAACAGGGTTACAAGTTCAAGATATAGTACGTAATATGAAGAGCAAATTGGGTAAGGGAAAACCACCATCAAAGAAGCGCAAAAGAGGAGCTGACTGCGACAATGATACTTCTGCTGATGAAGTAGTTTCTGACTACTCTCTGTTTTCCAGGAGGTCAATTCTTCATGATTTACCATATTGGGGTTCAAACTCAGTCCGACATTGTTTAGATGTTATGCACACAGAGAAGAACATAGCTGAGCATCTCCTCAACACGATGATGGGAAATGGCAAGTCAAAAGATGGTCCAAATGCACGTAGAGATTTACAAGCCATGGGGATTAAGAAGAAGTTCTGGTTGGCAGAAGATCCGGAGACTGGGAAAACAACAATGGAAGATGGAACTTTTCTTTTATCTAGAAAAGAAAGAGTTGATTTCTGTACAATTTTGAAGAACTTAAAGGTTCCTTCCAGTTTTTGTTCTAATCTCCGCAGCAACGTCACTGTTAATCCTCCAGAGCTAAAGAATTTTAAGTCCCATGATTACCATGTCATCATCCAACATCTTTTCCCGCTGCTTGTTCATACAGCAACTTCCTTTCCTAAAGATCTGCGAATCGCTCTTCTTCGGATAAGTATATTTTTTAAGATTTTGTGTGCGAAGGTTATCAACAGGGATCATCTTTTAAAAGCTAAATCTAGTCTGGTGGAAGCAATGTGTGTGTTAGAAAAGCATTTTCCTCCATCCTTCTTTGTTATTAGTATCCACCTAATGGTGCATTTGGCGGATGAAGCATTACTCTGCGGTCCGGTCAGATTTAGGTGGATGTACCCATTTGAAAGGTAAATACTCTAGCTGAATTTGTTGTTTACTTTGTTTTGTTGCTTGATTTACTCACTTACTGATCTGTAAACTTTTTTTTGTAGGTTAATGAAAGGTTTTAAAAACTTGGTGCGCAATAGAAGGTATATTGAGGGGTGCATTGCAAGAGGCTATGTACTGCGAGAAGCTAGTTTATACCTTATGGAAGGCATTTCAGATGATGGTGATGGTACTCATAAACATACTCGTGTCGCTTTTCTAGATGATGACTCTGAGTTTGCCGATGAGATGTCTTTAGGTAATGGCAGGAATGTTACTTTAAGTCCTATACAGTTAGAACAAGCACGTAAATGGATTCTCTCTAAGTATGTTGGACTTGATGATTGGCAAAGGTACGTAATATTTCTGTTTTGATAATACCGTAGATTATAAGATTGTTGTGTTCAGTTTTGAATTTAATAGTTCTTGAATTGGTATTTGATTGTAGGAAGTATGATTCCTATGTTAACAACAACCAGTCGAAGAGCTCAGAAAGTTTTCATATATGGTTACGCTGCGAGGTAACATGTTATCTTCAAACCCTGGCAACTGCATATCACTGAATTGCTACTAATAACACTAAGAAAATTTGTTATAGATACTAACCCTAATATGAACGTTTGCAGTTGTTAAAATCCAATGAAACAGATTCTGTACTTTGGCGACTCGTGCATGGACCTCTCTTCAAGGCAAAATCTTATAACAAATACCAAGTCAATGGATTTACTTTTAGTCCACAAGAGTACGATGCGAAACATGTATCACAAAACAGTGGTGTGGCAATGAAGGCTGTTACAACTCTTAGAGATGGCTCGGAAGAAGAAGTAACTTATTATGGATTCATAAAGCAGATTATCCAATTGAATTACATGGATTTTGAAGAAACTGTGTTCTATTGTGATTGGGTCCAGGTTGAAGATAAGATTAATGGGTGCAAAGTTGATTCAAGTTCTAAGGTTATAAAAGTGAACTTGTCGAAGCTGAAAAGACTAGATCGACCGGTTGATGAGCCATTTATTCTTGCATCTGAAGCTACACAAGTGTTCTACTCAAAGGATATTTCTGATGTAGGATGGTCCATTGTGTTGCATTCACAGCAGCGATTAACATCCTCAGTAGACGATCTTGAAATACCTACACTTTATCAGTCAGCTCTTACTGACAATGAAAATCTAGAAAAACTTATATGTGTTGATTCTGTAGTATGATAGAAAGTTACCTGAATGTGTTTGTTCTGGTCTATGAATGAAATTATTTGACTGCGCTTTCTATTCTCTGAATATGTTGATTTTGTTTATTTGACTGTGCTCTTTTTTCTCTGAATGTGTTGATATTGTTTGTGGATATTCTGTTTTTCTCAAGAACTGTTTTCTCATGTTTGGTATTTTATAGGTAATCGTCATGGCAGAACCAGTGGAGGTAAACGAGTATGGAATTCCAATTTCCTCCAACAGTTGTACTCTTGGTCATCGGAAGGGTCGCTTGGTGCGTACTCATATACCTATTTCTTACCCTGATTGGACTGTTGTGCCTGACAGGTACAAGGATAATGTTTGGAATGAGATCAAGGTACATAACCTACCTATTACGTAGTAACTTTATTGTGCCTGACAAGAACAAGTCATGTTTGGTATTTTATACTGATTTTTGTTCATTGTGTAGTAACTTTATTTTGTTCTTGTCTTTCCAGGAATCATATGATCTGCCTGAGACATCTAAGGCTATTACGCTCAAGCAGATGGCTGGTCCGTGGAGGAGAAAGAAAACTGAGCTCCGTGAAAAGTACTATGATAAATACCATACTCATGAAGAAAGGATTGCAATCACTCCACCAAGGGTTTTAAGTGAGGATTGGATTAAGTTCTGTGAGAATGAAAACACCGAAGCTGTTCAGCAGAAACGAGTTGTCCTCAAGAGGAAAAGAGCATTATATGAATACACTCACACCGCTGGTCGTAAATCTCATGCTATGGTGAAAGCTGAATTGGTGAGTATATTGTTTCGATTAATAAACCTATGACCTGAACATCTTATGGAATTTAACTACTATTGTTTATATTTGCAAATTTAGGTAAAGAAGAATCCTGATGCAGAAATCACTGTCGAAAAGGTGTGGCTCAAAACTCATACACAATTGGATGGGAAAGTTTTATCTAGCGCGCAGCCATATGTTGTGAGTCAGCTTCCTTTAATTTTATTTAATTCAAATTCTTGGATAACTATAGATTATAGAACTTAGTATATATTCTCACGTAACTGTAATTGTAGGATAAGCTAAAGGAAAAACAGGAAGAGATCAAAGAACTGCAGGCCACTGGTGCACAAGTAGAAGAACCTTGTGCAGTGACTGCACTTTTTGGAAAGGAAACGAGAGGACGTACTCGTACTGTTGGTCTTGTTTCTCGTACACAGATCGAGCTTTCTGCTCCCGCAGTTGCCAAGATTGCTGAACTGAAGGCCAAGGAAGGAGCTGTTACTCAAAGAGTTGAGGAATTAGGTAACAAGATTGAGGTTCTAATCGAGGGCTTTGGCTCATTATGCAAAACTGTGAATCAAATCCAGTGTAACCAATTTCAGTCGGGAATTCCAGCAGCAACTGCCGCCTCAAACATTGACAGTCATGTAGGTTCGCCTCATTCAGATTCTCGTACTATGACAAGTTCACCTGACACCAGTAATGCGGGTCGTCATATTAGATCAGAATCGACATCAGCTCTAGTACGTTGTCTCTCTAGCGAAACACAGGAGTCTACAACATTGTTGAACATGGAGAATCAAGCTATTGCACATGGTAGAATCTGTCATGGTGAGTTTGGGAAAATATGCCATGGGGTAGTTGTACCTAAGCATCTTGTTAAGGTGGTGCTTGACAAGATTGTCCTGCCTTTGGAAAAACCTATATCAGCTAACCCTTCGAGCATAGAGAACTTTGGAGATATTGGGGTTGGTGGATATGTGCTTCATCCAAGGATGTGCTTGGACCGCGAATTAGCTGGACCACCAAAAAAGCTGTGCAGATGATACTACTAATGATTGAATACTCTAATCCATCTTGCATTAAATATATCTGGTGTAGTTCACATTTTTTTGGTTTATCTATGTGAACAAAACTTTAAACCTTCACACTTTAACTTTTTTGGTTTATCATGTATGTGAACAAAACTTTAAACCTTCACACTTTTCACTTTTTTGGTTTATTAATAGAATTTCACTTTTGTTTCCCGTTCATTCTCCTGTGTATGTACTTGACCTATAATCGTATATGTAGGTTGTTTTGATCTGTTTCGTGTAGGTGAGTTTACTCAAGATCAATTAAACCGGCAGCAGACAACAAAGGGGATATCCATCCCTGGTAAGTACTTGACTTTCTTATGCTTATGTATATATGCTTATGTTTTTAAGTTTATTTGTGGAAGCTGACCTTTGGTTTATATATACTTGCATGTACTACGCGGTGAGAACTGAATTGGGATTGGCATCTACCTGTGCAGGTATAATTCTTCTTTTACGCCTCAGGTTATTCTGACTTTTATTGTTCTATGTGGTTATCTGGCTGCTTTGGTGCTTAGAATTAGTAGTTATGTACTCTTGCTAGCTATATCTGGAGTCAGAATATTAGTAGTGATGCAATAGATGGAGTTATCAAAATCATCACTGTTGCGGTGTGTGTGCACTTTTTTCTTTTGTGTTTTAGTATATGAAGTTTCTTTATCCGATAACTACTAATCTCTAAGCTGTTTTAGGTAACCATTGTGGTCGTCGCAGTCCCTGAAGGGCTTCCTCTTGCCGTTACCTTGACGTAAGTTTTTGTTAAACTTATATGTTGTTGACATGGCTTAAAGTTAAGATCGTTTAGAGATCTTGTTACTGTTTTCATTCTAGTAAAAGAATGAAACCCTTGTTCCCATTTGCTGGTTTGCCACTGATTTGATTAATTTTGACCTTGCTTTTTCAGGCTTGCTTATTCAATGAAGAAAATGATGGTTGACAAGGCTCTGGTATATTTATTATATAAAAATTGGTTTTTGTTGCTATTATGATTTGGATTACCTTTTCTCAAGCAGTTCAACTAACAGTTGAGGTGCAGGTGCGAAGGCTTTCTGCCTGTGAAACTATGGGCTCTGCAACAACTATTTGTAGTGATAAGACTGGTACATTGACCTTGAATAAGGTGAGGTTATTGAGTTGTGATAAATTTTATTTTCTGCGTGAGGTTTTATTTGCCTGCATTCGACAATTTTCTGCCATGGGTCGGTTAAGTTGTAAATGGTTCACATAATACTTGTCAAAGATTATACAATTTTGTCGTGTCTTGCTTTTCTGGTAGCAGTTGGGTTGTAAGTCATCCATGTAATCCATATATTCTTCTTCAAGCAATTTTTGAGTTATTCTAATTTTTGTTGTCTTATGTTTTTGCAGGTGGTCTGTTTCTGGTGTGTTATGGGATGTGGTGATGGATTGGCGAAGAATTAGCCAAGATCACATACCCATGTAGGAATCATGCCGATCCATATGTCTCCTAGTTCATTACAGCAAGATTGATTGCGGGTTATGGACTGCAGGCATATAGATTTGCATGGATCTTTCATAAGTATGTGGATTGGTTGTGGCGATGATTTGTGTTATTTTCTTAAGGTCGCAATCGAGTCAAGCTGTTGGCGTAACATGATTTCCAGGTACCCGAACTTTTGTTATTCACTTGAGGTCTAAAACTTAGTTGTTATTTAGGATGTGAAACATAACTGTGTATCTTAAGGTCTGAATATTATGACTGAAGAATGAATGAATGAATGAATGAATGAATGAATGAGTTGAATGAATGAATGAGTTGAATGAATGAATGAGTTAAATGAATTCAGGGGAACTAGTATTCTGGGTGAAGTCCCCTGGAAAATTGCAGGGTAAACAGAGATTGTGACTGGAAAAATTGCCAGGTCATGCCCAATTTTTTGCCGGGAAATGACCGGAATTTTGCCGGGAAATGACCTGAAATTTAGCCGGCAATGATATGAAACCGAACGGGAATTGAACGGATTCCGGCTGAAATTCTCAGGCCAGGAATAATGTTGACCAGGGCAAGACCATTTTTGACCGGGTCAAGACCTGGAGTCAAGGTCAAGGTCCAGGTCAAGTCAACCTTTTTTTTTATCCTATGACCAAGAATAGCAACATAGTCTCCCTGTTTCAAAAAAAAAATTTGAAACGGCTTGACTGTGTTGCGAAATGAGTTGACCCCTGTTTCAACCCAAAATTTGAAACAGGGAGTGAGCTGTTTCAAATTTTTGCATTGCCCTTGTTTGCAACAGCGGTCGGCTGTTTCAAACCCGATTTGAAACAGGTTGACTCTGTTTCAAAACGCTAAATTTGGTGTAGTGCTAAAACGTGATGCATAGATAAAACTAGTATGGGGAACATTGGATCAATGGAAGCTTGATGATTAGTATTAGAGATCTAGATGAAACGGATGAAATGCTACAAACTCAGAAAATCGCCATTGCCTCTGCTATGAAACGGGTAAAAGAAGAAGATCCTAGACGCAACTCATATGGTGGTGATGTTTGCGGTGCTTCATGGAGCGGTGATATTGAAGATGTACTACTGATGGGAGTGGTACCATGTGTATGACAATCACCTAAAGAGAAAAGAAAACAATAGCTTGACCAAGGAGCCCCCTTTGCATTTCAAAAGGACCCCGGGAGAAGAAGGTACACGTGAACAGAATAGGGATTTGCCCATCATGTGCTGGGCTGATGGGTTTAGTCTTTCTTGAAGTTCTTATCTTAGTTCGGGCTTGGAGGGTCTTATGGGCTTTATTTCAGAAATAACAATTTTTGGAGGGCTGGGCTGCAAAAGACTCCAATCAAACAATGGTAGCGTACTGGCGAGGTTGATAAGATTGGTGTTATTTAGGGGTGAGCAACGGACGGACGGTTGCGGATTAGGGGGTAACCGCAACCAATCCGTCAAAACATGCGGATGGAGAATTTCAACCGCGTCCGCACCCAACAACCGCGGATTGGCGGATCGGATGCGGTTATCCGCGGATTCCTGAGCAAAAAAAAAGAAAAAGAAAAGAAAAATGAACTTACAACAAATTTGCATCACTGAAATAATACTCAACCTACAACAATTCAACGAATCGAACAAGTAAGAAGCACATCACATAATCATTGTTTCGCCCATAATTCCAACACCCCCATCACTTTGTTTAACAATTCACACAAAATTCCCATCTAAATTCTCAAACTTCATTGTAAATTCACACTTAAAAACACCAAAAAAAAAACTGACCAAAATACATAATTCAGAAGCAAAATTCGAACCTGTTTGACAATCTTAAGTGAAATCTCTTCAGACAACCCATTACTAGTTCTGGGAGCAGGAGGATCTGGATCTTGTACTTGAGTATGCCCAACAACAACATCATGATCCCCACCACCGCTATTACCACCACCACCACCACTATTACCACCACCGCCACCGCCACCACCACCAAATACATAATTCTGATACTGATGATGAATCGGAGAAGGAAACAAATGAATCGGGGTCTGAATTTGTTGAATCACGATTCTATTCGGTTGTTGTTGTAATAAATCGGTGGTTGTGGTTCGACCATTACTGGAATTACTTTTGGGAACAAATTCTGGTGCTTTAGCATTAAGCAGTTTCTTCCCAGTAGATCCATTCCTACTCAACAAATCCGCCGATGAAGACGATTGTACTGGTACTGACTGATCTGCTGATGATGAAGAAGATGGTTGTTCTAGGGTTTGATGAATTGCTGATTCTACTGGAATGATTGAACCAGATGATTAGTTCAAAGAATTGGAAACTAACCAGATGATTTGAGCTGAACAAACACAAGATTAAAGCTGAAGATTTGAGAATCAACGAGAGCTGCTGCTGCTGCATTTAGTTTTAGGGTGAAGAAAAAATGAAGAAGAATAGATCGATATAGAGTTAACAGACTGTGTTTACAAAAATATCCTTAGGGTTTTAAGTAAACTACGAATATACCTAGCGGTTGCGGACATATCCGCGGATCCAAAAGACCAACCGCAACCGTCCCGTCAAAACATGCGGATTGAGAATTTCAACCGTGTCCGGCCCATTGACTCAACGGTTTGGGCCTCGTCCGCAAATTTGCGGACGGTTGCGGTCCAAATCCGCGGTTTGGACATTTTTGCTCACCCCTAGTGTTATTAGTTGAAGGTGGATTATGGCAAGTTTCTGTCAGAAATCT